>VWZF01001679.1:1196575-1263466 GCA_013396755.1 Sclerurus mexicanus | reverse complement strand
GGACAGAGGGAGGGACGGGGGGGACAGAGGGCCGGCCCCCCGGCGCCTGCTGAGCCCCTGTCGGTCTGTGTGTCTGTGTGCCTGTCTGTGTGTCATTCTCTCTGTGTGTCTGTCCGTGTGCCGGTGTGCCTGTGTGTCCGTGTGTCGTTCTCTGTGTGTCTGCCCCTGTGTGCCTGTGTGTCCGTGTGTCGTTCTCTGTGTGTGTCTGTCCCTGTGTGCCTGTGTGTCCGTGTGTCGTTGTCTGTGTGTGTCCGCGTGGTCCCGCAGGGCCCCGTGAAGCGCCAGGCGCTGTACGCCTGCAGCACCTGCACGCCGCCCGGCGCGGAGCCCGCGGGGATCTGCCTGGCCTGCAGCTACGAGTGCCACGGCACACACCGCCTCTTCGAGCTCTACACCAAGAGGTGCGCCCGGCCCGGGGCTCCCGCGGGTCACACCCGGGGCGTCCGCCCTTCATAAACCCCCCCGCTACGTTTTCCTTTACAGGAATTTCCGCTGTGACTGTGGGAACAGCAAGTTCAAAAACCTGCAGTGCAAGTTGCTCCCGGTAAGTTGGGGCGGGCTGCGGGCGCTCAGGGCCGTGTTAGCACACGTGAGAGGCTGGGACTCGCCCCAGCCAGCGGGACAGCCCTTCCGAGCGAAGGGGAGGAGGTGGGGTATTCCAGCAGGACATGGAACTGTCCAGGGACCACAGGGAGATGTTGGGAGGAGAAGGGAGCGTTTGGTCCTGGTCACCCATGAGTGCAGCAATTCTGCATCCGCTGCCAGCCGCATCTTGAGGTGTCTGCACTAATACATCTCATTAGTTTTGAGCTGGTTTCAGGAGAACCTTTTGGGGTAAAGTTTTGCAAGGAAATTTAAGTCTATGCTGCTGCCAAAGGGACTGTTCCCTTTCCTTCTTCATGGTGCCATTAGTGCTCTAATATTTTTTGATATGTCAGCAGCAGAGCCTACTGATAGTTTTTTACTGTATTAAAGTGCTCATGCTTCCATACTTGGTGGGCATTTTGAAGCTGTCAGGTAGTTGGTAATATGTGAAGCAGTGACGGGATGCTGCTCGGCTTGCCTGCAGTGCTGCTCCTAGGATAACAGCAGTCCAAATGTAAAGAGAGACAGTGGTTTTGTGTATGTCTGTTTTGTTCTGGGAGAATTGGGATGGATCCAGAGCTAGTCAGCCAAGCCACAGTGCAGTGATCCCCACAGACACCTGTGACAAGTTCAACACGTTACTGTTTCTCACTCAAGTCAGTGAAATGGATCAAGTGGTTGTTCCTTCTGCATCAGTCCAGCGCAAAATCAATTTAACAGATTAAGTGAACGCCAGCATTTGTCCATTAATCTGTCTGACACTGCAGTTGCCATTTGTCACAAAGGTGAGCAGACTTTTTCCTTTGCTTTTGAACTGTAGCATTCCTCAGGTGTCCTGTCTGCTCCTCACTGAATAGCACAGGAGTCTGGATAATATCTCTTTGGATAGTCAGGCTGATGAATATAATCATTGGTTATAGGAATGAAAGTGGAACTGAAATTGGGCTTTTCCAATTATACATATTTTCTGTCTTTTGTTTTTTCATTGCATTGTCTGTTGAGACATTTTTTCTTTTACTCCTAGGAGAAGTGCAAGGTGAATTCAGGAAATAAATATAATGACAATTTCTACGGATTATACTGTACTTGTAAAAGACCATATCCTGATCCTGAAGATGAGGTAAAAAATACAAAACAGTAGCAGTCACATGTAGATGATATTTATGCAAGATACTATGTAAAGGGTGCTCACTGAACTGCTTTGTAAGGAAGATCCCACTTTACGAAATCTTATGTTCTATATTGGTTGTCATGTGCTGTATAAAGTAATTACTTCACCTTTTTTTTTCTTTTTAATTGTGTGCTGGTTTAAGGGTAAACTGGCAGGAGAAATGGACCCACCACAAGAGGGATTATAAATCAGAATTACAATTTAATGAAAGGTATTACAATAAATACACTGACACAAAGAGAAAACTGCTTTCAACTCACCANCCTGCTGAACTAGGACAAATGGTAAAATATGTAATGCCTTAAAGGCAGATGAGGAGGACAACCCATCATTTGGACAAAGTGGTGCTGCAGTTCTCTGCTTTCCCCTCTTTGGAGTTGCAGAATTCCCTTAGGGGATGGGTTTTGCATCAGCTTGAGAAATGTGTGAGTGCAGAAGTGCATTGCACGTGTTAGGAGAGACTAGAACCTGCTTCCTGGTGCCTGCAGCAGTGCTCTGAGAAGGCTTCTGAGATAGGGAGAGTCTGTCCTGTAGCACTGGCTGTAGCTTTCCATAATGGTAGTCAGAACACTTCTTCTCTGTTTGAAGTACTAAAACACAGCACTTGGTTTGTACATGCTGTTGTTTGCAGTTATGGAAGTTGGGTGTTTTAATGAATAAGGAAGGCACAAGTCTTTCATTAACAAAAAGAAGTATTTTATAAGCTCACCTCTCTGAAGAGATACATAAACATTTCTGAAGAAATCATTAATAATGCTTTCATAACAAAGCAGTTTGTACTGTGCTGCATTGTGACCAGATAAGTTGGGATTCTAGCACTCCTGTACAGTCCTGGTGGTATCGTGAACATCAGTATCTTCTGCTGAGCTGCCTGTTCATGCATTTCTATTTACAGGAAGAAAGATACCAGTAGCATATTATCAGCTCTTTGTGTGAAAAAGTCTTGCCCTGCTGAGAAAACTGGTTTAGTAATAATAAATGGGAATTTCCACAACCTTGATAATATGACAAATGACATGTGCTGTTGCACCTGAGGGAAGCAAAATTGACTAATGAAGCACTAACGACTTATTAATGGCAGCTCCCTGTGTGAGGTGAAGAGGGAAGTGCAATTCACTGGAGCAGACTTTATATAATACTGCACTTTGAGGCTTGTGAAAGATTCTGGAGGTTGTTATTAATGCTAATAATATGACTGTTCATGTAGGTTCCAGATGAGATGATCCAATGCATAGTTTGTGAAGACTGGTTCCATGGAAGGGTAAGGAAACTATAAATAGCAGAAGTGCCATTTGCAGAGAAATGAGTTAGTGTTCATAAGGTTTGTATCGTTATTCTTACTTGGGAAGTTTGCTGTAGTTCTCAGATTATTACATGAGTTTTAAGGCATTTCTTTTCATCCTATGCAAAGGAACACTGAAAGTCTAATCTTGCACTGCTATGCAGTCCAAAAACAATAGAAAGAGTCCTACCTTTTTAAAAGTTACCACTGCAGAATAGAGTAATAAGTTTTTAACTGTCTATTTAACTGGAAAACTCAAATCAGTGCAGTCGGTGAGGAAAAGATTGTTACTGAGGCACATCGTTATCAGCTACCTCAATAGTTCTTCACTCAAAAGAAAGCCTTTTAAACTTTTAATTCATTTAAGTAGCAAAGAACAGACTGTGCTTCGAACTTTGTGGGAATCTTTAAAAGCAGCCCAGTGCTGCAGTGAGTGCCCTACTTAATGGGTAAGCAGTAAGAATTCAGCCTCTTGTGCCTTGAAGGGCACAAGTGAAATTTCATGCTTGAAGTTGCAAGATCAAAGAATAAAAAAAGTTATGTGTTCTGTAGATGAACTGTTGGATTCCTTTGTATAAGTGTGTGATAGAAGACTGTTGTGCTGCGTACTGTGAGCTTTGCAGGAGTGCTTTTCAAAAGGAAGCCACTGAGTGCTTTTGTTTGCCCAGATAGTTCTCACCCATTTATGGACAACTTAGGGACCTAATTCTCAAGTTCAGTATGTGATCAATATGAAGACTTTACAATCTCTTACATGTAAGGAAGGAATCATAAAAAAGTTATTTAAGAGTTGAAATGTGCAGCATGCAACACATATGTCCTATGTTTAGGAGAGCTTAGCTATTTAGAAATGAGAATACTATTTAGAAATGAGATTTCTGGGGATGTGGAAGGCATAAAAGGGTGGAGACAAACAGAATTATTTGAGTTTTTCCCAGTAATTTTTATCAGCCCTCTCTAGTATTCAAATTATTTTAATAATCAGTGTAGAAAGTTAGCACGAGTGTTTGCTTGTGCTGAAAATGTGATGGCAGCTGATGTTTTCCTTCCTCTAAACCTGGAGATGAGTCTGTTAATTTGCAGTGGATGCTTCGCTACTATGTGCTTGTTTCTTTCTGACAGCATCTTGGTGCAGTTCCCCCTGAAAGCGGAGACTTCCATGAAATGGTGTGCCAGGCCTGCATGAAGCATTGCCATTTCCTATGGGCTTATGCGTCACAATTAGCAGGTAAAGAAAAGGAGCATAAGGCTCAAGGAACCTAATTTTTAAACTGGATCAAAGAACTGAAGAACCATCCTAAGGGGAGCCGCGAGGCAAACAGCTCTTACAGAGGCTCTGAGTTTATCAAAGAGTGAACAATAAAGTGACCTGAAATGAATATGTTAAACCTTAATCTGAGTAGAACCGGGGCTGTGCTCAGGACACACATTCCCTGCGGTCACACCAGGCCTCTCGGCTCTATGGACTCTGCAGGATCAACAGGGTAGATGACTTGATTTCTGTGGAAAGAACTGCCTGTATGTAGTCTTCTAAACACTGCTTGTATCAGCTGGTGGTTGATCTCTTCCATGCCAGACATTTCAATGGTATTTTCAAGGTTTCCAGGCTGGCCTACCTGGAGTTCTCTTCCTTCCAGTGTAGACACAGTACACAATGGGGGTTTTGTTTGATTTTGCCACCTTCTAATCAGCTATGTCATGGGTCACATACTTGAATTGACATCAAAAGTAAAACTTGTTTTAAGTAAGGCGGTGGTTAGTGTAGTTAATCTGTGATGGAGTTTTTGAGGTGTGTGTCTGGAGAAAACCGAGAGCTCTCACACGGTCAGTGAAAAAGCACACGATAGCTACTGCAACTGTGATAGTTGTCGAGGGGTGTCAAGAAGACAAACATCTTAGTACAGAGCTATCTCAGACTGTGACACCCTCTTCCCTTTTCTAGGGCTTAGATTTTGAGAAGCAGTGTTTTAGAATAGGGTATGAGAGGTGAAGGAGACTACGGTGAAAGAAAGAGCAGTTTCTATACCTACGTCACTGTGTGTTTGGACAGCTGTAGAGTGTGTCCAGGACCCTGCAGTGTCCTCTCCAGTCTCCTCTAGGTGCTCTCCAACTCTGCCCTGTGAAGCAGAGAGAACATCTGTGGGTGGCCTGTACGTTGTCTGGCAGAGCATTCACTTTTGTGGGTATGTATCTTCCAGTTCCTCCTTTGACCAAAGTGAACTCCCTTGAAGATGAAGGGATTGTCCTGAAGGTTGAGGAAAGTGAAGAGCAGAAAAAAGAAATAAAACAAGAAAGTGAATTGGAACACCAAGACGCAAAGGAGGAAAAGCAAACGGAACAGTTTAATGAGCCATCCACCAGCTCTGGGTCTGCCTGCCCCCAGGTAAAATGTACTTTCTTTTGTGACCTGCACATCCCCTCACAGTGCTGACAGGTGAGGTGAAGCCCACCTCGCTCTGCACAGGCTCAGGGAAGGGCTGCGTGTGCTCAGTCTGTTTCCATGTTCCTCTTCAGTCACTGACACTTCAGACATGCACTCTCTGTGGAGCACAGCCGAGGCTGTGGAACAGGCTGTCCTAGGGTGTAATGTCTGTTTGCAGATAGATTAGATCTGTCCCTTCTTGTCAGCCACCTGGCCTGGGCACTGAGGTGACTTCTGTTTTTTCTTATTTAGGGATATTATGCATTGTAGCTGCACTTGTATGATGGTCTAGCTCCGAGGTCTTAAATATTTATGGCTGTTGTAGTAAATTTCTGCAGAAATTTCCAGTGGAAATTGCTAAGGCCACATCAGAATCCTCATGTGGATGGTAGTACAGGTTGTTTATAAAAGTAAATGTATTTGAGACAAAAGAAAAATCTTGCCCAAGGAAATGGACATGCAAGAACATAGGGTGCTGAACACTCTCATTTTAATTCAGGTAGTTACTAAGAGCGAGGAGCCAGTCTGCAAGCTGAAAGAGCTCCAAAGCAAGCCATTTTTAAAAAAAGATACTGCCACCTTTTGGCCATCGAACTGGAGGAGCAAATTATGCACCTGTGAAGACTGTTTGGTATGTATGCTCTCTTCATTGCCATCACGGATGTGGGAGAGGCAGGGAGGAGCTTCCAGAGAGTCTTTGAAGAGCTCTAGGTAAAATCTGTGTAAATATTCTTATTCTGCATATGAACACTGAAAACCCCCTTAATCTCACATAAACACATTGAATCCTATGGAATTAATGTAGCATGAAGAGGCTTCTAAACGTTTGTATTTTCTTTGCTGCTTAAATCCAGTATTGCTTTGGAAGTTGTTAATGGGGAGATGTCTGAAATGCTGGATACAAATTACTTGATTATGGATGTTACTGATGTTACCTGATTATTGATGTGATCTGGAACACAAAAAGGATTGGGGGAGAGCATCTCCATCTGAAAAGTTTTGTCACATGGAAGTAATTTTTACTTCATTCTTCAGAAAATGTATTCAGAGCTTGAAGTCCAGTTTCTGACAGATGAATGTGACACTGTCTTGGCTTACGAGAATAAAGGTACCAGTGACCAAGAGACAGAGAGAAGAGATCCTTTAATGGACACCCTTAACAGCATGAACAGAGTCCAGCAAGTGGAACTCATCTGTGGTAAATAGAACTTCACTTTTAGAATCTGCCTTAACACTTTAACTGAACAGTTTCCCACAAGAGATTAGTCTTGCAGGATAGTGTCAAACTATTTTTGAAGTAACGACTGACAGGTTGCACACCTCAGTCAGGATTACTCTGGAGAAATTGGTCCTCTCTGGCCCATTGTTACAACTTAAACTTTCAGTGAGACACTAGATGGTGTGGGAACCTTCACCCTGATTAACATCTTAGATATTGTATTGATAGTAATTTCTCTAACTTGTATGTTTAACATTAATTTGCATTTATACTGTCTGGCTTATTTATCTTACCCTGTTCTGCTGTTTGGCACTCTCCTATCTGGGCAGTGTTCAGGTGTCCCCTGCAGCTCTGCTGCAGAGAATATTGACCCAGCAGTGGTGAGGTATTTTATACCTGGAGCCCTGTTCCCTCTTCCAGTGAGGGCTTTGCACTCTGGTGAGGACAGTTGCCCAATCCCGAGTTACAGGCTAGGACTTTCCACAGCGAGCCATGCTCGCTTTTGCAGTGGGAAGCTGGGAGCAGGGGCAGTCTTTTAATTAATCACTGAACTCTATCCATTTCTGTGAAATCAACACAAACAGATACTCACACTGCATAGTCTCATAAATTAGTAGGCTTCTCATGTTTATCCAGACTTGCTTTTTTTTAATTATTTCTAATCCAGTTCAAACCTAGATTTCTCTAAAGTAAACCTGATGAATGACAAGAAGAAGTAGAATAAGTTGGGTATTTCAGCCAGTGTTAAACTAAAGCTGGGTATCTTGTTTTTTTTCCTTTTCTTTGCCTTTGCTTTGCCATCCAGAATACAATGACTTAAAAACGGAACTGACGGACTATCTCAGGAGGTTTGCAGATGAGGGAACGGTAAGGTGCAAGTTCCAGAATTTGTTTGCCAGAAAATGTTTTTTAAAGAATTGTTGAGGGCTGGGTGCTGAATACTATGATGCTGTGTTGTAATATTTTTTAACAGTTGTATTTCCTTAATGACATTGCTGAGAGGCAGTCAGGATTATACAGAAATCTGTGTGCGAAGTTATGAGAGCAGTTCTTGTATTTCAGTGAAACTTCTGTTGCTCTAGGAAAAGTATTCAGGGGAAAAAAAAGCTCTTAAAAGCTCTTCTGTTTTTTTTAGATTGAATTTAAACCCGTAGAAAGACTATAATTGTCAGTCTTGTCAGTTGTTTTCCTCCAGGAATTTGCATGCCATTATTCATTAACACTTGCATCTTGGGGGCTGATTTGCTGTACTGACGTTCTTAGTTACATTGGAATGAGCCTGAAGTGAGCTAGTGAAAATCTTGCTTTGTGTTAAATGTTCTGATGGTAAAAGCAAGAGGTCAAAGCCCTTAAAGGACCATTGGGAGCTTTGCTCCATGTGTTTGTTCTGCCTTAGGGGAACTAGTTTCCCTGTTTGTATTCTCTATAATAGAATTTGGGCATTAATTGTCTCCTTTGGATGCAATGGGAAGGCTGTATCCGAGAAACTTCAGGATATTTGCTTTCCTGTGCTTTGTGTATTACATGTGGGGGTAAAACAGGATCCTTTAACTGAGCTCTTGCACCACGCCACAACTTGGGTTTCCTACTCTTCTAGGTGGTTAAGAGAGAAGACATTCAGCACTTCTTCGAAGAATTTCAGTCACGGAAAAGACGACGGACTAATAGGATGCAGTACTACTGTAGTTAGACTGAGGGTTTGGGCCTGAAAGGACAACTGGGAAAACAATATTCACTGGCAAACAGAAGAGACATCTTCAGTATTTGGCTTCTCATCAAAATCCAGCTGTCCAAGCAACATCTTCATTTTGTCTCGTATTTTATTTGTAGCGACTAAAACATGTTCTTAACAAGTTCTTACCATTGCAGTTAGAGGGACTTTGGTACAGATTGACTTTGCATTCCCACAAAAGCCAGCCTTGTCTCCAGGGAGAGTTGGCTCGTTCCCAGAACGGTGTGTCACTGTTTGTTCCCTGTAGCCTCCTGTCAGTGCCTAGAGCTGTACGCTGTGCTAAACCCGCCTGGGGTCTGCCTGCCCTGCCCTCCATGCGGCGCAGGGAAGGCACTCTTTGCTTTCCAGCTCTGTCTCACCCCTCGGGGGTGCAGCGATGCTGGGGAGGGCTCCCTGTGCCCAGGAGGTGTCTGTTCCTGCAGGGCTCTTGGCCCCTCAGTGACTGGGCAGGTGCAGTGGCAGCTGTGGGTGACCCACAGGCCCCGCCGGGGCAGCCGAACCACACCACGCTGCTGCCTGCTTGTGCTCCCTGGGCAGGGCAGAAGTGGGGAATCAGAGGTTAGGCTTGATGCAGAACAACATTCTATCAGGTTTTCTACATTTAAAAACTTGTTTCTAATGTTGTACAGTGATGTTTTACATGAAAAAAAATTGTCACATAATCTTAATTCATTCATTAGAATATAAACAAGACCAAGGAGGAGGTATTAAATTACAAATTAAGCATGGGGGTTTTGTTATAGGACTTGTGATATGCTTTGATTTCAAAAACTAGCCTACAGCAAATTATTCTACTTATAAATGTTGCTGAAAACACTGCAGCATTCTGGTATTTTGCTACAGTATGAAACCTGATCTTTTTATAACCACTGTGATAAGCATGGGACAGATGTTTCACTGACTTTTAAGACTCTACACTTAGCTGCAATTAAGAATTGACTTTTTGTAATTTTGGAGCCTAATGTAGTCTTTAGTTTTCTTTACCCACAGCCTCCAAAACATACATTAAAGTTCTAGTTTTTGAGGATTTCTATACCATGGGGTACTGTTTTGCTTCTATGTTAATGATTTTTGAGAACAAAGACCTTTATCATTCACACTATTAACTGTTTCTGGCCACTTTATTTACAAAAACTAGTTGTAGCGTGGAGGCTCAGCTCATCTGTTTCACAGAATTATAGAATATGCTGAGTTAGATGGGACCCATCAGGATCATCGAGTCCAACACCTGGCCTTGCACAGAACACCCCAATCATCCCACCATGTGCCTGAAAGCATTGGCCCACTGTCAGGGGAGCCTGTTCCAGTGCCCAGCAACCCTCTGGGTGCAAAACCTTTCCCTGGTATCCAACCTAAGCCTCCCCTGACTCAGCTTCAGGCCATTCCCTCTGGTGCTGTCACTGGTCACCAGAGAGCTCAGTGCCTGCCCCTCGTCTTCCTCACAAGGAAGTTGTAACTGCAGTGAGGTCTCCCCTCAGTCTCCTCCAGGCTGAACACACCAAGTGCCCTCAGTTGCTCCCCCTATGGTTTCCCCTCAAGGCCCTTCACCCTACTCCTGGCCCTTCTTTGTACACTCCAATAGTTTTGTATCTTTCTTAACTTGTGATGCCCAAAACTGCCCACAATATTCCAGGTGAGGCCGCCCCAGTGCAAAGCAGAGCAGGACAATCCCCTCCCTTGCCCGGCTGGTGATGCTTTGCCTGATGCCCCCCAGGACAGGGTTGGCCCTCCTGGCTGCCAGGGCACTGCTGACTCACATTCAACTTGCCGTTGAACAGAACCCTCAGGTCCCTTAGTTGCTTTCAAATTTAACTCCAGGTAGCATACGTGCTTTTTTTTTGTAGCAACTGTTACAGAACTTGTAACTGCATATCTAACTACAATATAAAACAAATTAAAGAACTGTTCAATCTGTACTGTCGTTTTTGTTCAGTGCTGCTCTAGTGTTTTGTTTCCATCCAAGATCCAGGCAGACACAGGGAGCCCAGTGATGACCTGTTAGCTGTGCCACCAAGATACATCGCAGGGGCTGAGTCAGGCCCAGGATTCCTAGACCTTTGTCTCCACCTGATCCAGGTGTGAAACAAGGGCTTGCATCCTGCCAGCAAGTACAGTTAAGAGCAGAAGAAAGCAGGGTGGGGTGATGTTTGCTCTATATTGCTGTTTCTGTAATTCTCTGAAAGGGCAAGGCAGAGGGTGCCCAGAGGAAACACTGTCCTAGGTTCCAGCTGAGCTCAGATCACCCTGAACTGAACACCTCGCTTTTCCAAGCTGTGCTGTCCTCCACAATAAACAGCAAAGGGCTGCAGGGCACATGGAAATGCTGCAGCCAGGCCCAGCTCCAGCCACGCTGTGCTCCAGAAAGGACAGCAGAGCTGCAAGGAGCGAAGAGCTCAAGTGCAGGAAGTCTTTTGATTTTATTAATTTTGAACCAATGTAACTTCCACAGAAAGGAAGTACTGTGGTTCCAGCTGCACAGCAGGGGGCCAGCACTGACCATGAGCACTGTCCATTCGTGGCACAGGCCGGTGCTGCAGTCCCGGAGCAGGTTTCACCTGAAGGGACCCAGCCCCAACAGTCCCCCTTTCAACGCCTAGAGGCTGCCCCTGGCAGAGAGGCATCAGGCATCCCCTCTCCTGTGACTGCACCAGGCTTTAGGACTGTTGCAAAGCAAACAGAAAGCCTGTAACAAAGTACCTTAGATTTGTCTAATGCAGGAAGCTCCTAAAACTCATCTCCCTGGGCATGGGAATGACAGTGTCAGTAGTTAACCTTTAGGACGATACAGTGCTCTCACCACACCCAGCTCTGCTGTGTCAGGATGTAACGCACAGTATTTTGCTCTTGCACATCACAGCAAGACTAGTCAAGCGGCTGGACGACACTTCTGAACTTCAGTCATCGCTTTGAAGCAGTGAGACACTTGTTTCTGTGAACGAGAGGGAACGAGTAGTCAGCAGTGCAGCAACACGGCAGCCTGGGAGTGCTGGGTACTGAATGTGTGTCCCCAGCTGAGCACACACTCCCTGCAGCCCCACGGCCCCAGCTCTGAGCAGCACTATGGCCTTTCACAGGGAATGGCCTCCGGCAGTTCGGCTCTAGCCAGAACTCACACAGCTATTTTACTGAAATGCCTCTAACTTTTTAATAGCTGCCTGGTCAGTGCCACTAATTTTGAATCCCCCTTTTTACACTGGTTTGTATCATGTCTTTGATGTTCAAAGCATTATTGTGCACCTTTTTTCCCCAGCAGGAACAAACCTTGTCAGTGTGAGGAGCCTTTACAGTTAGAGGGCACCTTTCTGTCTGTATTGCTCCAGTCCTTTCCTCGGGCACAGGTCACGGGAAGGAGCCACACAAGCATGTTCTATACAAGCCATTTATTTGAAATGCCAACTATACGTAGGATAAAGTCAGTGTTACATGCTTCTCAGCAACAGTAGAAAAATAGAACCAGTGAAAACCTTTTTACAACTGTAATGGTACTCAAAAGAGAAATGTATTGTTTTACAATGCATCACACAAGACTAGAATTCAAGTTTGGAGGTACCTAAATAAAAATACTATTTTTTTTTAAAAAACACTATGTACAATTGAAGCGTAAACAAGTTTTACAAAGTACTGGTTATGCAGGTTGTAGAAAAAACACTTGCATAGGACATGAAGTCAGTTTAAGAAAGTTTTCTGAGCCTTTAGCATTGAAGGCACTTGACTTTATACCAGTAACAACACAAGGACAAGAAACAAATCCATTATGTGCCGAAGGCAGGGCTGCCTTCTGGCAGTACAGGTAATTACAGAAACCCCAAGTGCGGTTTTACAAGTTTCCCTCAGCTGTTCCCTGCATCTGACAGGGCTCAGCACCATCTCCATCACAGAAGCATAGAATTATTAGAAGAATAAAGAGTGCTTCAAACAGCTTTAGTGTTCTTTCAAACAAACAAACAAAAAAACAACACCAAAACAACCAAAACAAAAAAACAAACTAAACCAACACCCCCCACCAAACCCAGACCAAAGAAACCCCCAAGACAAACATTTGGGACATTCCAGGACCAAAACCCAAGGCTTACAATTACAGGTGGCCACAGCCTTAAATTTCATAAGTGAAACTCCTTAAGAACAGGAAAAATACAACAAGAAACTGCCAATCAACACAGCAGTTACTAATACACAACTACAGTAATTCCATGGAACAACAAAACATTTCAAAGGAAGAATGTGTTTCAGGAATTAAGTTATTTATCCATATATTCAGGAAAAGAGGAAAGATAGTTGGGGAAGAGGGAGTAAGTTTTTGCATGATGCTCACTAAACGCAAGTCTGAGCTCTCTCTAACAGAACAAGGAGCACGAGTCTCCCTCATTCAAGAAAATTTAATGTTTATACCTCTATCCAAGCAAAATAGTCAGTAATCTGTCATCTCCATCAAATTTATAGGAGGAAAAGGTGTCCATTTCCAGCCTAATCAGAAAGTGCTTCATGTAAACAAGGAGCTTCTGCACCAGTTTCAGGAGACAGAGAACAAGAAGTAGCAGGTAGCACAGGGTACGTGCACTGTGAGAGTGAGATGTAGTATGAACACTGGCTTCTGAATAACGCTTCCATGAAAAGATGGTCTCTCCCCTCCCTCTGTGCATCCAACTAAGGAAATCCTACACTGGAGTAAAATAATACAGTTCCAGTAGTTCAACAAATCCTTCTTTTCCACTTCAAATCAGCTGCTGTTAGCTGCCATCTTCTTCCCAACTCAAAATATACAAGTGAAAACACAGATTGTCTACATGGCCTGATTGTCTTTGTGGCCTCAGAAGGACTTGTCTTTCATACTGCACCTACTTTTAAACACTTCATTCTTTTTTGAATACTGTTCAGCTCCTGAGACTTCAGAAGCAATTTTGTATTCTAAAACACAGACACGTCCTCCCCAGAGGCATTTCTCACCAGCTTATTCCGAAGTCAAAACATTTCATGATTTTCATGAAACTATAAAGTCAAAACTTCTCTTCTTCATCAGCCACATCCCCCAAAATTTCAAACTTTAAAGTTACATCTGTAGCTCTCAGCCCCCCTCTGTCCAAGTACACAGTGCCACATCAAACTGTGGTAACTAAAATGGTTTTCCTCAAGTTCATCTATTTGTTTCAGGGAAAACTAAATTATTCAGAATAATCAGTTTTCTGAGGACAGCTGTAACCTTTCAGTAAACTGCCAACACACACATGATGCAAGTGCAGGGCGTTTCAGGGTTCTTGCGTGTGATGAAAGTTAATGCTTCTGGTGAAGAGGTCTCATGCTGGCAAGGATGAGACCCTCGTGTGCGGTTAGAGCTGTGCCGTCAGACAGCACCGTGCTCAGATCTTCACAAGAAACCCACT
Organism: Sclerurus mexicanus; assembly: GCA_013396755.1. Taxonomy (NCBI): domain Eukaryota; kingdom Metazoa; phylum Chordata; class Aves; order Passeriformes; family Furnariidae; genus Sclerurus; species Sclerurus mexicanus. The sequence goes on along the minus strand of VWZF01001679.1, from coordinate 1,249,677 downwards.
GCACCTCAATGCCCAGCAGCAGCACCACCCCCCACTCGCACCAAGTGCTTTGACTGTGGGCAAAAAACAGATTAAAAAGGCTGAAAGAGGAAGGAAAAAAGATCTCCCCTCTTCCACAAGACACATCATCTGTGCAGCATAGCTGAGTTTCTGCTCCAATCCTACACCACGCTTTCCATGGCTGCAACTCAACAGGAGCATCTGCAGAGCTCCCATGGAAGCAGGAAGGTCTACAGGTGTGTATGCAGGAGACATGGCCTACTTTAATGAAGTATGTTAGGTAAGAATCTGCCATCAACTAAAACCAACAGTAAAGTTGCTGCAAGATTTCTGTTAAAATAGCATTAAGGATTTTGAGCTGCAGGAATCAACTCAACCTAACCTTAAAGAAGTCCTTAGGTCATACCTGGGACTAAAGTGTTCTACTACAGGGAGATTTATTATAGAAACTGCATTTAAAACGCCCCAAACAGGCCTTTACCAGCAATCACTACACTGCAGTGACATCAGATCCCTATCCTGAATGCAATGAATCTGTTGTTAAAACTGCACAGTATTAAGGATGCACTTCATAATTGTTCCCCCTGGTGCATTGCTGAACCCCACCCCAGTGGCAGGAGCCAGCCCAGATCACCATCATTCCCTCCTCACATCCTGTTAACATAGGATTCTCGTTTCTGTGCTTTCAAAAAGCAAAGTCAGGAAATGGAGGCGTAATTTAAGTGCTAAAGCTTCACACATACCATGATGGTAAAGCAATGACTCTTCACTTGGACTCTGCTCTCAGAACAGCTGCAATTACAGAGTCAGCAACACATGAGATCAGGCAAGGAACACTGAACGATGTCACCGAGAGGGAAGCCCTTTTGTAACCGTAGGCAGGAGAAAGCAAGGCAATGGACAGTAACCTCGGCACCTCCGGGAGAGGGAACCCTCCCATGTGTTCAGGCAACAGCAAAAGTACTATGCCTTGTCTTCCTGACACTCCACGAGTCAGCAGGAATCCACAAACCTGGTCTTCACTTACCCCACGTATGAGCAGCTCGAAGGACAAGTAATTACTGTCATTTCTGCAGTATTTCTAGATTTACTTCTGCATGGGCAAATCAACAATTCTAGTCTGTCTACTAAGTGCTTCCAGGTGATCATGGAGTTCTCCACGGGCACAGCTGAACTAGAAGCAAACAGACTCAAACTGTTCTATTCCAGTGAATTTCACTGGAATTTGGACTTCTAAATTTCCCTCTGAACTCTTAAAAATCCAAACATAATTCTTGAAGTGGGCTTCCTCTCTACGTAAGGATAAGACCAGCTGCCAGAACTTTTCAAACAAAACATTAGACTGGATTCTTGCCGTAGTCGTAAAAATCAGGAAGATTTCAGATCTAAATTAAAAAAAAAAGTCTAACTAAAAATGTAGGTTTTTTGATGTGCTGTTCTTTGGAATTCCTATAATTAAAAAATAAACACGTTGTTACTATCTCATAAGAAAATACATTTCATAATGTGCAATCCAATGCACGTAGGGAATTGGCATGTGAAAGGGTAAATGTAAAAGTATGAAAATACAGTCCTTTAAATGTGACATTAAAGTTTAACATATTAGTACAAAACTAATACACTAAAATAGATGTACAGGTGCAAAAGGCTACCAGGTTGTAGAAAAAAGGTACCAGCTTTTTTTTTTTTTTGAAAAGGCTTAATTAAATCTGCTCAAAAAAAAAAAATTCCCACAAAATAAAACCAGAAGCAGCATTAAAACCAAAGAGATAACATGCTGTCTCTAATAAAGCAATGTATGTACAAAAGAAGTGAGCAAAGCTGAATTTTTCTGCTGGCATGAAGGAATTTGTCTGACAGGAGTCAGGCCAAAAGTTGCAAGGAATGGGATGTTTACAACTCTTAGGCACAGAGAAATAGTGGAGGTTGCTTTCATAGGGCAGATTTTTTGTACAGGAAGTCTGGTTTGTTTGGAGACCTCCTTCCTCTGCTTACTGCATCTTCTCTTTCCAAATCTGTATTTCTCTGTGCTCCGTGTTCCGAAGGCTCACCATCTGCCAGTCTCCTGCTGGGTCTCTCTTCTGGCATTTCAGAGGTGTAGGCAGAGAGCGAAGGTCTATTGGAGGTTAGCCCATAGGTTAAATCCGTTTCCATTTTTGCTCTTCCCCTGACGGGAACAGGGCCATTCCCAGCATTTTCCTGGTTAGCCAATGCCAAGTCCAGTCGCTGAGGAGGTTGTTCTAAGACATCGAGGTGTATTGGCTCATTCTTCTGCCTGTGTTGATGTGCATCTTGTGAGAGCAGGTATTCCCTCCTAGAGTCCTCTTGCTTTTTAGGAGATATCTGGGAAGGTAGATAGGCTGACTTTAAGCCACTCGGTGATGCCTTATTGTGGCTATACAAATCTGGGCCAAAATAAATGCCTTGTGAAGGCGAAGGACTGTGCCTGTTGGGTGCTGGAGTAGAGGGTCTGCATGCAGCATTAGAGAAGTCATAGAAGTCAGGATATTCCTGCGGATTTTCGCGAGCATCTATTTTTTGCTCTATTGCATGTTTTTTCCGAGCGGTAGGCATGTGTCTGTTCTGAATACATGAAATGTGCTGGGGTGGGCCAGGCCCTACCTCTGTAACTGCCTGGCTTAACTCTGTGTCCACCGTGAGTTCTGGTAGTCTTCTGTCTTTCAAAGACATTGCTGACACACCCATGGCGATATCTGGCATCAGTTCATTTAGCAAGGGCTGAGTACACTAGAAAAGAAAAGAAGAGAAATTGGTCCATGGAAATAAAGACAAAAGAAACACAAACTGTATATAGGACGGTTTTTATAATTCAAAATGGCATTTTCTTAATCCCTAGCCAACCTCAGCCTGCAAGTTTCCTGCACTGTTTAAGAACATATTTATCTGACAACCTTCATCTTCCTGCTTCTTTCCTTCATGAAACTGTTGTGCCACAATAGCTCCTTTTAAATGCATCTTGCCTCGAGTATGCAGTAAAGGACACTGTACTGTTAAACTTCTTAAAGGCAGGCCTGCTTTAATTGTCAGACTAGAAAGGTACTCTGTGCAGAACTTAACAAGTGGTTTGTTAGAGCACAGAGTTACAGTGCAGGGAAGCTACGGAACAGCTACATCATCACTGTAAACACAACCCTTCAGCTTGCATTCCTTATTTTAGAGTAAGTTAACTGCAGGCACCTGTGTGTGTGCGCACATGTGTGTGCGTATGCACAACATCAGGGCTTGGGGGAGCATCAGTTATGGTGCTCACTGGATCCACTAAGCACATGGGAGCTCTTGCATGGCATTCTTCTCGCCTACCCCTATGCCTGGCTCAGTGCAGAATGGCTCATACTGCAGCCTTCCACATGTGAGACCTAAATTTTCTACTTGCATTTATTTCTAATGAAAGGAATTTTACTAATCACCGATTATGAGTAACTCACAAATTGTAGAAAGAATATAGAACACAAATATCCCTGTATTAAGCCCATATTCCTCCTTGCATTATTTATGGAAACATTCCAGCAGAAATACTTCTCATGTGAGAAATATCACTATATGGTTTCCTTGGGGAAGTCAGTATTGATCAAATGAGAGAGATGTAACAAAATCCACGCCTGAACAAACAATGGCAAACATTTCTAATGTTAAGTTAAATATTTTAACCTAAAATATGAAAAGAAGTGCAATTTATTTAAGACAACTGCTAAAGGGAAAAAAAATAAAATCCATGTTTCCATTCAAAACTCAAGGATAAAATCTGCATTTGCTGTGCAGGTTTTCAGTGTGACACAACTATGTACTGACACCTTTGTGAAGTATAGGAAATGCTAAATAAAGAATTTGGTGATTTATTTCTGCTGTCTAAAAATTATGTCTTTGCCCAGTATCTCATATTTCATTGTTTTCATGGCATCATATTGTAGTTAGGTAACTATAATGATTGCTTTTAAATGCTGTAACAAACCCCTTTGTACCAGCAATTACCAATTTCTGCTTTCCTATTTCTTTTCAAATATTTCACAGCTGTAAAGCTTTCACATTCTTCACATGTGCATAAAGGGAACCTGTTTACTTCAGACTACTTACCTGTGCACAGCCAATACCATCACTACTTCTACCTGTGAACTGCAGCATGCAGTCCACTACTGAAGCTGGCTTATGCTTTCAGTGTAGAGCAAACCACATTAGCTGCATAAGGAGCAGCTGAGGTCACTTGGTCTGTTCAGCCTGGAGAAGAGGGGAGTGAGGGGAGACCCCTTTGCAGTTACAACTTCCTCAGGAGGGGAAGCAGAGGGGCAGGTACCAACCTCTTCTCTCTGACAACCAGTGACAGGACCAGAGGAAAAAGCATGAAGCTGAGTTAGGGGAGGTTTAGGCTGGATATTAGGAAAGGTTCTTCACCCAGATGGTGGTTGTGCACTGGAACAGGCTCCCCAGGGAAGTGGTCTTTCTTAAAATGCTTTCAGGCAGATGATGCGATTCTTGAGGCTGTCCTGTGCAGGGTCCGGAGTTGGACTTCTGATGATCCCTCTGGGTTCCTTCCAGCTTAAGGTATTTTATGATTTCAGAAGATCCATGAGTGCCACTTGCCACTCTAAAAATGCTCCTGCCCCTGGAATATTTATTCTCCCAGAGATTGAGATGCCTTTGGAATGCAGAACACTGACAGCCAGTTTGGCAGAAAAATCTAACTAATCAAGAGGCTCTTTTGTTTAACAAAGCCAACTTACTTCATCACAAGAATTCCCTCCAGCTCCTTCTCTAAGGTACTTTGAGTGCCCAGAGATAGGGAGAAGAGGAGAAACCGCAATACTTACCACTTGTTTCTCAGCTGCCATCACTGCTGCTGCTGCTGCCACTGTTTGTCGCCCCAGACCCGTGGTGTTAGTGCAGTCAGGAGGCGCTGCCTTAACACCAGGCAAGTAGACAGGTGGTGCAGCTTTGGGGGCGGTGCGGGAGTGGAACAGCGAGTGATTACAGGGGTAAGAGAAGGAACGTGAGGGATGTTGACTTGGCACCCTTTGTTTCCAGCCCATTTTGAACTGGTTATGAATAGGAGTTGCTGGTGGGTGGTATGGAGGTGGAGGAGGGGGCAATGGTGGATGGAAGGCCACAAAAGAGTCCAGTTCTGTAAACATGGTTTCTGCAGTGGGCGTGCTGTTAACACGACATCGTCCAGACTGTCTCATTGTCAGGAGTGGGCTTTCGTCCCCAAATCGCTCCTCAGGAAAGAATTTGTGAGGATTCTGCAAATGAAAAAACACAGCATGTAACAAGACCAAGTATGAAGGCATACAGCAAAAATCTCCTATACTAACTCTCTGAACTAGGAATGTGCTAGTGCTGTAACTGCCTGGTTGTGTCACCTACAACCTCACCAACACATAAGGCAACTACAGTATCAGAGAATATAGATTTTTTTAATTAAGAAAAGAAGCATTAGATTCACTGTGTAAGTTGACCAACATATGCATTTGCTTTAACAGCAGTGTATAAACACAAGTGGGATTTCCAGTCTTCCCAGCCCTGATATATACCGTGCAGACCTACAGTGTTAGTTACTTTTTCTCCTCTGTGATTCAAGAATAAACAATAATCTAGATTTCAAGTTATGGTTCTACTGTTCCTGCCAACTCCCTCTTTGGCAGATTTTTTTTTTTTTTTGTCCCCAAAATCTGTGTCAGTAAGAGCACCAAGTGGCAACAACTCTTGAGAAAAGTATTTATACATTGCATTTACACATTAATAAAATCACACACGTGAAATGCAGCTGGTGTCTGCACCTGGACAGTCACACAGGCATTTCAAAGCACTTGTGCACCTTTACGTGCACACAGACATTGCTCCTACTGCAGACTACACACTCAAGTCAATTTGTGGTCTCATACAGCAACTTTTCATACCTGCAAAAGCTCAGCAGCCGCATCAGAAAGCCCGAATTCCCGCAGCACACGGATCTGAATCTCATAGCTGACTGTGGCACCCTCTCCGCAGTTAAGCGCGTAGGCTCTCTGCACCTGCTCCGTGTGCCGCAGCTCCTGCAGCCGCTTGATCATCTCTTTCACGACGAGAAGATTGGGAACTGCAAGGATAACAGGGAATGGGGCAGTGATAATAGAGACTGCTTTCTGAACTGTAAGACAGTAAGCTTGATTGCAATTCTGAAGGAAAAATCTAACATCAGGCTGCCTTGGCTTTTTTTTTTTTTTTTAAAAAGAAACATTCTGCCAAGAACTGCTCAACTCACACATGCTCCATGGAGCATGGGATAACACATTAAACCACATGGGATAACACACATCATACAAATGGTAAAAGCATACACCACTTTTCCAGCTCCTGCTAGAATGAGCCACAAGTAGAGCCCTTGTGATGCGGGAATTCCATGATTTGAGGTGTGGGCAGGATATCTTAAATAACAACTGAATGTTCCTGCATGAATTGTAAAGGCCAAGAATTCACTGATTTTTTTGGCATACACTTCACACTTCTAATGCAATTCTATAATCACAAGACCAGAACACCACTATGTAATGAGAGAAAGTGCATTTCACAAAAGTTACACAAACCGTAAGCCAACAAAAACCTGTTAAAATTATGTTGTTTTATGTAGCCATATTGAAATAATTTTTAAAAAAAACTTTCCAAAAGAAATTGTGTATAACTTGGGGTATTTATTCTGGTGCAAAACTTTCTCATGCCACTTCTTACTGCTGTTTGACAATTAATGATATTTCTCTGTGGTGTTTCTGTCCTCATGAAAGTGTGCATATCTCAGAGGAGACAAATCCAGATACATAAGTCCTGGCGTCTGATCCTTTACCAGCTTTACAAGTGCTTATATTGCCATGACCAGATGTCCGTAATGAAAGCTCATAAAAATTAAACAGATCATACAGCAAGAAAAGCATAAAAAGACATGTGCATTACAGAGAAGGAGAAAACCCAACACCACACAACTACAACTGGTCCTTATTTCACAAAGTTTATACTGGTCCATGAAGGATAAGTATAAGTAGTGCAAAATATTTCCCCATCAATGGAGTTCCTGTACTGGGAGGGGAAAGAAACCCAATCTAATCAGTCTTCAAGGCTTGGAAATTAGTCCCCCATGCTACCCTCCACACACTTAAACTCTTCTGAGAAATCCTAGTTTAGCAGCCAGATGTTTAGTTATACACAGCATTTTGCTCACACTGAAAAAAAAAGATTGCAGAACTGCTTCAGACTTCTTGTAAAACTAGTAGACATAAAAATTATATAAGTTTTTCATTAAAAAGTGCTATCTTCTCAAACCCAGGTTTGTTTCTGGATTTTTTTCACTATTATTAATGTGAAACACATGAAAGAAGGATTACGTATATAAAAAGTACAATCCTCTCAGCTGCAGGATTTCTAATGCAAATTGAAACTGGAAAATACGTAAGGAAGCCCAACCATTTGCAGAACCTGGCCTCAAATTAGAACAGGCTTCAGTACAGGCTGAACTCATTCTACAGCAGCACTGCAGGAAGGGCTCTAAGACATGCTGCCAACAGCATTTATGCAAATATTGTCCTCAGGCAGTGGGTATAAGGAGATGCCAGGGACAGATGGAGAACAGCTGAGCTGTAAAGAACCCCTTGTTCTGAACCCAGCCCAAGGGGCACGGAAGCAACGCTGCCCAGCTCTCCTCCTGGCAGTTCCTGTGCTCCGTCTATGCTTTAGGATGCATTCCTGTACAAGTTACACATTTGGTACAGGCTTTAATCACCTCAAATTAACCATGATCCATCTGCCCATCCTAGCAAACAGGCATTGGCAAAACAATCAATCCTTCTGCTTAATTACAGAACTAATCAAAGCAGACAGTTACCAAGACACAATTCCTGTGCTCCACCTATTGGCCAAGCTCAGAGCTCTTATCTATGCTCAAATCAAAGGACTGGCAATAATTCCTACCTATTAAATTGTACAGAAGCAAGCTGCAGGGAAGTTTCAGACTGGTAAAGATGTCTCATGCCTGCAACAGAGCCAGTATTTTTCAGAACATGAGAATTTTTGCAAAATATTGGAGACCTTTGAGAACTTGCTGCCTTTCTCAACTTCTTTGGAAACTAAGATTGAGCAAAGTGTTATCAAAGTCATATCTTATAATGAAATATTTTATATTCAATTTACGGTGAGTATATTTATGTTTTTCTGAGGGTGGCAGGAAGTCCAAGTTCTGTAATGTACTGCTGAGATGCCACAGCTCTAAGTTTCTAAACAAACAATTAGTACTTTTATCAAACTTATCAAACAAGTTTTCAGAAGCTCCATTTAGGGCTTTATCAAGTCTCTTCCCAAACACAAGAAACAAGCAGACCAATACGATTCCACTAAGTTACTCAGAAAACTTAAAACCAGTGTTTCAAATCTTCCTAACACCTCAAATTCTCTTGCAGCTATTTGAATCCATTATATTTGTCCTGGCTCTAACATCTGTAAGAATAGTTTATCTACTTCCTTTCAACATAGTTGACTGCAGTGAGACATAATTGATACACAAAAAGTTTACAAAGCAGGGAATCAGAAGTGGAGTGGAAGAAGATGACTGTTGTCTTGGTGACATGTCATCTTTATTGCTTTTCTAGAGACTTCCATACTGATCCGTATCTACTGAAATGTGATACTTTGATCCAAAAACCAATGCCAGAAGTATATACAAGTTTAACAAGAGACTGCATAAACCCATGGATTAACAATGCATTTAAAATTACTAACTACATACAAACACCATCGACCACAGGACATCTCCAAATTGCACACAGTTTAAAAGCACACAGAATTTTACAGGGAATTATTTTATATGCTTTCTCTGTTGTGCTTTCCTATGCCCTCACTTCCAGTGACTGCTAGAATTAAGATATTAGGCTATACAGACAAATCCTTGACCTGATCCAGTATGGCCATTTAAAGGGCTACATGTGATGCTCCATCTAAGACCAAATTACCTTATGTTTGGTGGCACATTTGTTTTTGTATTTTAGCACAATGATTGCTCCTTATGGAATCGTATAATGTTGACTTTGAGGCTGTTCTCCACAGAGCTTCCCTCAGCCACCCCACATGCACACAGCTGACTACACCTACGTGAGCACAGCGTTTCCAACTTTCTTCTCTGAATTTAAATTAAATCTTGGTCATTTAGCTATCTAATCCTGCCCTCCAAAACATTCACTGACCCTTCCAACCTGTCATCAGTTGCCAGTTATGCCACTGTACTCTATGCACACTGAGTATTAATGGGACAGGGGTGAGGAAGAACCAGATGCTTTGGGAATCCCACCAGATACATCTTCCAGTCTGACACAGAATACTTAAATGTCTAAGTGACTATTTAGTATATGTTTTCCTGGCTTGCCTATGGGGAATGTTGCATCAAGTACCCTGAAGTCAAGAGAGGTCCTATCAACTTGCCTATAAAAAGGTACTCTGCCACACAGGGAATGAAGTTGCTCTGACTTCAAAGCTGAAGTGGATTTTGTAAACTGAAATAAGTGTGTTTTGATCTTGAGTGCCTACTTCCAATATTTTTCTAGCATACTGAGTTAAGCCAATTTCCCAATAAATTATGCTCCTTGGCTTTTAATTTTTAACAGAAATCAGTATTTTGCCATTTTCCAGCCTCCTGGGTCTTACGCACCTTGGTTGTAGGAAATTGAGAAGCCCGTAGAAAACTCTGAGAACAAAGAGCCAGGCTCCAGCAAGTGTTCTACAGCGTTTAGCCAGTCCAAGGTTTTTCAGATTATTTTCCAGCTAGTTACTAGGCCATCCAACACCAGTTAATGTCTTCAGAACAGACTAAAGCAAAGGGACTACTACTGATGCAGTGCTACTCTGGGAGGAAACCATAATGTTCAATAACTGACCTTCACTCCCGCCAGGCCCAAGCCCCCCGCACTCACACGAGGTCAGCGGGCATCGGGAGCGATCAGCGGCCTTACCTGGGATCTCGTTGGCTATGACTGAGGGAGGACTGGTCTGGTTAGTGCTGACTTGCTGGTGGGTAATCATATGGCAGCACTGCGGCACCGCGTTGTTCACCATGTACAGGGTGTCGGGCACGTTGGACATTCGGACCATCCGCAAACGAACGAGATCCGTTTGTTCCACCATCATCTCGTCCAGCACTGACTGTAACGACAGCCACCAGAGCCCTCATGAAGGCACTGCACTCACACACACCCCCACCACCTGCTGCAAGCGCAGCCTCAAGGACACAAGTCCAGCAATGGCTACGCCAAAGTAAATTTTCTGGGTCACAGTGTTCGGCTTTTCCTCAGCATTTTCTATTCCATTTTCCAGTCACAGTCAGAGCTGAGTTTCAGACCTAAGAGCAGGCAGGCAAATAAAGTTTGGGAAGGTTGCCTTATTTATTTTGTACCTGCCAGATTAGAAGTGATCTTCTCGAGACCAGACCCTCTTGACTTTTTTTTCAGGCAATTACTGCCTGTGGGTCTTAACTCTCTGTGCCACTGAGTGGAAGGCAGAAGTCTGAAAATGAAATAAATGTCCCTCAGACATCTTAAAGAATAGAAAGGGATTTATGTCCATGCTTTTAATATTCTGATTTAATGTTAAATTGATTTATTTCAAAATATGGGAGGCTAACAGGGGACTAAAAAAAGTAATCATTCACAATTTTTTGCATTTCACAATACTCCTCTCTTATTCATAGTTAAAATAAAGTTACCAGAAACTAAGTATGAAAGTCTTCCCTCTAAGGTTAAAGGGCCAAAAATGCTTTTAAAAACATTAACAGCATAATATGAAACTAACAGAAACAAGTAGGAATCCTGATGGGGGTGGGAGGTGGGGGATCTGTTAGAATGCACCTTTTACTTTACTGAACTAGTAAATCACTCTTATACCTGAAAACTGGGAGTCAAAGCTTTTATCACGTGTTCTTTAACACATTTTTGTTAGTTTTATCAGATACAAAGACAACATTTTAACCGGCTAGTCTTCCTTTGCTGTTTCATGCCACTTGGTGCTCTCTAACCTTTGTGCCCAAAATGCAAAGTAGTTTTATTTCTTCTCTCCCCTCAAAGAGGACAACGATAACTCAATACCCTTACAAAACATTTTCTTTCTTAGGCACAGGGCAAAAACTCTGAATTCACCAGGGCAGTGGTCAGAGTCTGTAGGTGATGTGGACGTACACAGCTTCACCTAATCCCCTTGTTCTGCAGTCACTTGCACAAGCTCTCAAGTTAAGTCAGAGCTACCTTAAGTGGTGGAACTAGTCAGTGAAACAACAGGCTCCCATTCTGTCAAACAGAACGTGGCATGTTCCTGCCCCACACAGCACCATCTCCACCTGGTCACCAAATGTCACCATCAGAGATGCTACAAGATCTTCAGTCTGACAGTGCCCATGCAAGAAATTACGTAGGGAAGCTACTGCCTGACAGGGACACAAAGGCCTTCACTCAAACTGGACACGAGATATTTATTCCATATTGCAGAGGATCACAAAATTTTTGGGTATGTTCTGATTCAAACAGGAAGATGAAACATCAGAGTCCTCTGCCGAGTGGAACAGCAATTCTCCACCCAGCTCTAGTGGGAGCTGGGGAGCCTGAAAGACCTGGCCTCAAAGTTGCTGACTAGCTGCAAACTGGGACTCTCAGGCTCTCACCTTGCCATCCGCCTGCCAGGAGGGCTGCCGAGGAGCTGGGCCGGCAAACTGGCTGGAAACCAGGGAGGTTTCCCTCAGAACGCTGCTTTGTTTCCGGTGGAATTTCATCAAGATCTGTCTCGCAAACATTTCAATTTTGACAAAAAAAAATTTTGTTGAAATTTTTCTGACCAGTTCTAGAGACTTGAGCCTGATGATCAATCTTGTAAGTCTTGTTAAATTGAAAATGTTAGTATTTTAGGCCAGTACATGTAAAAAGACACAAAACATACCAAAATCTCTCCCTGTTTACAGAACCCCCTGATGACCCTAATTTGACAATAGCCAAGTGTTGCTGATGACTATTACCTTAGCCTCCTCCACATATGGCGAGAACAGTCTTGGCCGCACATATATTCCAGCATTTTTTTGCCGCAGCCAGGCATTTGACTTTCCACCTTCTGATGTTGGTAGCATGTCTGAAGGAGGAGTACTAATCAGGCCTCTCTTCATCTTTAAGAATCAAGAAAGAGGTTTATGGGGTTTTAAATATAAATATGGTAAAAACTTGCAATAAATGCATTTCTACACTGAGTTCTTGCACCACTGATTTTTCTTTAGCTTTCTGATTGAAAGAGCAGAAAATTTAACGAGAAAAAGTGTGTTATACATGTATTGCTCTCAATGATAACATTTCAGAAGTAAATCCTAAAAACAACAAACAAAACCAATACCCATTAAAGCAAAAAAACCCCACACTTGAACATTGTAGCATCTGAAGTACAAAGAACCCAGAGATGGTATTTGTGTGAGACTACTGACTTACTGCATCACTCAGTACTTCACTATTCATGGGTAAGATGTGCTCAATACGGACAAAAGGTAAAAGTGGAGACAGGATCTCCCTCAGCTCCTCAATGTCAAGATCTCTCCTCTTCACACCTCTTTTATTCACACTGTGAGCAGTACCACTGAGTAAATTAGGCTCTGTGGGAAGAAATGAAAAGCATTAGGTTTACATCAAAAAGTGTAAATAGGATAGTGGGAGTTACAGTGCTTACAGGAAGATATAGAAAAGCCAAGACAATTCTCATTTTAAATCAACAGTGCTCGTCAGCATTCTTCCACAAAACTACCAACGGGATGTGGCACTTAGTGCTATGGTCTAGTTGACAAGGTGGTGATCGGTCAAAGGTTGGACTCGATCTTGGAGGTCTTTTTCAGTCTAGATGATTCTGTGATTCTATTTCATGCCTTAAAATCTGGTATGAAGCATCCATAGAGATGGGTTCAGTTTATATGAGCACAGGTCATTTGCACAGCGGCCAGTTTCAAAGTGTAAGCCAGGTAGAAAATAAAAACATAGTGTTGGGGTAAAGCTTGTAAAGTTCTATCGAGAGCTATGCTATGAAAACATTTGCACCTCCCTGCTAGCAGCTGCCCCAAGGACTCCCTCCTGCAGCTCCTCTCCCTTTCCCCAGTTTTCAAAGACTTCTTTTCTACAAATTAAGGCCTGAAGCCTCTTCGTGCAACCAACCCCAGTAACAAGTGTGCCAAGCCCACTCAGATTGCTCTCACAAGACACCTATTTGTGCCAGGAGAGGGTACCTTCCTAGAGATTGCAAGATACAACATATGACACACTCGGGTCATAGTCCCGCCCCAGTTAACTGCCTTCACGTGTATTTTAGGTATTGTGTCCCACCTGAATCTGAGTAGCTTCACTCTTTGAGGAAATCTGTCAAACATACCCATCCTCCTGCAGTTCAGGCAGCTTGAGTTTTAGCCACAGCTCATTACACCCTATAATGCTTTGTGGCACCAAATATTCAGAGCTGCAAACTCAGGAGTGCCACTGAGGAATTTAGACAAAATTACTAGACTAAATTTGGCCCTAATCTGACAGAACTTGACATAGCTCTTATTTCTGCTTTTGCTTATCATGTTATCTGATGAGGCTGGGAAAGAGAAGTGTGCTGTTTACTTAACAAATGCCACAGAGCAGGAAGCTATGCGTTTACTCCAAATGAGCAGCTTCTGCTCCAGTCCAGGTCTGTTAATGTTTAACTGGCGCCATTATGTTCCAATGTGCCCTAAGACGAACACTTAGAAAATACTGTCTTGAAAATAGGTTAAGACTTACTGAGATCACCAGAATCACACCTTTTAACTAACTTTTTGTTGCATTTCATAAAACATGTCCATGACAAAACAGTTGTATTGCAAGCGATAACAGTGGATTTCAAAAACACGGCCAGCCCTCCAAAGACGGCAGTCACACTTTACCCAGACAGGTTCTTCCCTTTCAGTTCCTCTTGCTGTACTGTGTGATTGATACTTTGTAGTTAAGTGAATTACAAGCTAGTTGCAATTGTTATTTAGAAAATATGTTTAACCTACTTCCCATATCCAACAGGTAGGACTGCCCTTGAAGTTACCACTGTAGCAACAATGTGAATCTAGGCTCATAAAAATCCATTTACATCTACTTTAGGGAAAACACTGGTGCCATTTTTGGCTTGTTTCTGAGCACCATACATTTTTGTGGGAGAGACATACTCAAACTGAAGTGAAAGGTTGACACTAAGTAAACCAAGAGCAAGACTACTGTGAGAAGTCTCCATAAGCACAGAAAAGTAAAAGATACTGAAGGGTTTTTTTTAATTTGATGAATTAGTTACAAGCAAAATAATTCTGAGAGAATAGGAAAGCAATCAGACTTAAAATCCGATAATCACAGAGGCTGAAAGGACCTCTAGAAGTTTGGCCCAGCCACAACCACCACTCTCTTCTCATACCTCCCCAGGCAGAGTACAGGACATTGCTCCTCACTACATCCAGCCGGGATTTGAATACCTCCAAGGATGGAGATCCCATAACTACTCTCTGGGCAACCTGTTACAGTGTCCGACCATCTTCAGTTTCTCCTCTTTAAGCAGAATTTCTTGTATTTCAATTAATGCCTCTCACATTATTCCAGGTGACAAGAGAAGAGCGTAGCTCTATTTTCTTTGCTTCCTGCCATTAGATATTTATAGACTTTGCTAATATCCCCCCTGAAGCCTTTCCTTCTTGAGGCTAAACAATCCCATCTCCCTCAGAATGCCTGTGTTCTCATTTTTTACAGAACAAAAACTTTTAGAAAACAAGTGCATTTATTTAGCTTGGACTATACTATGAACAAAGTAATTAAATTTCCTTAAGTTACAGATTACCCACAAAATCAAACTTCCATGAATTTTGGTTTATTTAGTACTGTGTGGTTTAAAGGATCCTCACCTCGATCTGCTATTCTCTTCATCAACTGGTGTTCTCCCCATTTGATCAGGTATTTAAGAATATCTTGTTCACTTGCCTGGTAGAAAGAGAAAGTCAGCAATCTGCATATGCTTAGTTTAATGTCACACACAAAAAATAAAAAAATCACATACACAGGTCTTTTACAGCTCTAAGGAAACTCAACTGTACCAAAACTCGAAGTATTTGCACTTTATGACCTGCCTAGCACTTTCTCCTAATATTTTTAAGGTACTATTACTCATATAGCATCACCACAATTGCTAGATTCATGTCACTTACTGAATCCCTAGGAAGAGGAAAGAAGTTTTCGACGGAAGGAGAAATTTTATTTACTATGGAAAGATAGAGGTACTAAATTTGAATTACTGAATTTCATTAAAAGGGTCAGTTCTACCTCTAGGTGTTTGAATCTTTTGTTTAACATTACAAATTCAGCATCTGCACAGCCTGGAAAGCTATGAAAATAACTAACCCCATTAAATTATAATCTATGTAAAGAGAAAGATTTTCAGTACTACTATGAAAAAAACATCTTTGCTTTGCTCACACCTATATACGTGTGCTAACCACTCAACATTCTCACATGAAAAAAATTATGTACTGAAAAAGGTAAATTTATCCATGTTATTTCTTAACAACGAGGGTAGGCAATTTAGTCATAACACACACTCTCACAGATGATTAACAGTACTGTTAACTGTAATTTCTGAAATGTTTGAAGTAAACAAAACTTTACCAAAAAACCCACTTTAAATAATCTCTAAGACTTTATTCTTTGAAAAAGGTAAGATTGAATGGATTCAATTTAAAGAAATCCTTTTTAAAAAAAACCCTCTAAGCTATAAAAGGCTGGTTGTCATTATAAAGATATCCCCCCTGAAGAGAAATGGCAGCAAAAATCCAGAAGCTTTCTTTCTGTCAGTATGATTTTCTCTCCCTAAAAACACACAATTACTGAAGGACAGTCACAAAAAAAATAATTTCTGCAATACTTGTCAGAAAAGGTATTTTTCTGTCTCTCCACAAAAATAAATTAAGTCTTCTGAATGATTACTAGTTTATTAGCTCCCACTGATTCAAATTAATATGTATGTTGTTACAACAAAACTACTACCACCACATGATTTATAAAAAACTCTTAAACATGCAAGGCAAATGTTAGGTTCAGAAATACCTTGTTTAAAATAATTTGCACCCATTTATAAACTATTATGAGACTTCAAAGTAATAGCATATACCACATTTGGGTCGTGTTACAAACCAAGAAGAAAATAGATTTCTTAATCACTACTCCAATTTCATTTCTTATCTATTATAAAAGCAGTGCTTAGTGTATACAAACCCACTCTCATGTACAATTTAAAATCAGCTACTCCCACACGTTTCTAGTCATAGGATAGCACCCTCTGCTTCAAGCAGAGGCTGTATTTTGCATTGCAGGTTACCTGTAAGTAGTCAGACTGAATAGCAGTGAGCAGGTGGTCCTTGCTGAGTTCATAGAAGACCTCAGAAGTCATGACCTGGGTAAACTCCTCACAGAGGAAATGCAGCGCTTGGCGATGTACCCACTTGGAACCATATGGCTGAGAGCTCCACTTCAGGATGGCAATTAAGGTGTCTAGTGAGATGCTCTCCGCAATAATATCCTCACAGCCTGGGAAACAAAGGCAAAAATCAATGATGTTGTTACAGAGGCACTTTGATCCTGAGGGAATAGTACATACGGCTAAATCTGTAATATAAAGGGTTATATGACTCCCAGAAGTGCCCTACAGACCAAGGTTGAAAACAGGGTTAAATTCTGACTAAAAGTACAACAATCTTAACAGTGCTTTAGGATTCCAACTATACAGTCATTTACCTTTTAAAGGTACATGAAGCATTATGTCTGTTGGCACGCCCAGCCAGAACCTTCTCTGGTTATTTGACTGTTTAACACAATTTAACATTGCAAATTTGAATTGCAGTCGCTATTGTTTGCAGCAGATTCACAGGAGCCTAAAATCTGTAACAAAGGTGGGATTTTCATCTGTATCACCTGGCACATGGACCCTCCCGAGGGCAGACCATGCGGAGGAGCAGAAACAAGCTGTGACAGTGCTGGTACTGAGCTGTTCGGCACAGGGTGAGGGCAGCAAAGCATCACTTTCTGACTGGCAGGGAAGGCAGGAAGCAGCAGCTGGCTGCTCTAGGCCACCCCGGCCTGGTACCCAGCAAGGCACAGAGGGTGCCAGGACAGGGAGCACCTCCTCTGACAGGGAAGCACAAGGGAAGCATCCACCACGCAGACTCATGGTGAGCCTGCTACAGTTTCTTTGTACCCACTGCTACAAGAAGGTTTACTCTTTCACAGGGTACATGCCTTCTGAAGAAGAGACAGGGGATAGTTAAAATTCCTGAAGGGAGATAGAGAAGGTTTGGAAGAAATGAAGGGAGACATTGTGGGAGGGCTGAAGACATGGGTACTTGGGGTTACTGAGTTAAGACAGATGGTACCACGATGTTGTAACTTGAAGTCTCCAATAGCACTTTGTTAATTTCCTTTATACATCTGGTTTAGTACAAAGATAGCAATTTAAAGAAAAAAAACCCTTATTCTAGAATTATACATTCCAGTCTCAACCCACTACAGCCACAAAATTACAGCTGGGCTTATGCCCATGAGAGATCCCCAGACAGTTCAGAGCTGCATGCTTACACTGCAATTTTACTTTTCATACATCATCATTTTTCTCTCCGTTTCAAGGATATTTAAAAACTAAACTTTGTTGTTTAGAGATCTGTATCTCATTACTGAGTCTTGGACTAGCTGAATAAGAAAGTGTTTAGCACAGTAATGTCAACATTTGTCAGGACACAGATGGTTCTCCTGATGCTACATATTTTACACCGGTGGCATACAGGTTAAGACATAGTAGCAACAATTAATAGAATTAAAAGAAAATTCTTGGTTTTTTACATAGGCCAGCATACAGAATACACAGCATTTGCTCCATTTTCATTGCAACTAATAATGTGAAGGATATGTTATTGAGGAGTAAGTAGTTACAAGTGAACAAGCTACTTCAAGTAGGAGGGAATCTGTCAAAGGAGCTACTACTACTTAGAGCAAACTCACTGAAAAGGGAACCTTAAACAGTAAGGTAAGAAGGTACTAGAAAGCAACAGTTTAAACATGACTGGTTATAAATTTATCTCTCCTATTAGACACACATATTTGTACCTAACACCATAAAAAATCCCAGCATGATAATTATAAGAACAATATTTTGCCATTAAAATTTACTAAACTTATTCAGGAATACATCTGAATGTATTTATGAGAATAACATCTGTCCCTCCTATGATAATAAATTTTACACCATTTCATGTTTAAACCAAACTTTCTTCAACAAGCAGCTGGATCATTTGTTTTCCATATGTCTGATTCACCTGAGAGAAGAACAACCATGTATCAATGCAGCCACTGACAGAAGGGCTAGAAAAAGCACACACATTTCTGAACAATGCAGTACATACAGCACTAGGCTACGCATCCCCAGATAGACTCTTCATTTCCTTTTGACAAAGGGGTGAGTGTCAAGTCATGTTTCAACACACCTGCTTTGTCCTTTACCATTACTGAACTCATATGGCACTTCTCAGAGCTACCTATTCCTATTAGGTTACCTATTATTATTACTATTAGTAGTAAGAACAGATGCCTTATAGATATTGATCT
Organism: Sclerurus mexicanus; assembly: GCA_013396755.1. Lineage (NCBI taxonomy): Eukaryota > Metazoa > Chordata > Aves > Passeriformes > Furnariidae > Sclerurus > Sclerurus mexicanus. The sequence continues at coordinate 1,231,006 of VWZF01001679.1, read as the reverse complement.
CTAAGCTGTATGGCACACACACACCTAAAGTGAGGAGTGAACAGCAAAGATGGGCTGGAGGCACTTGGAATATCACCCCAGGCATCACTGGTACAGATAAGAGCAGAGCATGAGAACTGCCCTGAAATGCAAATACACTCGGTGGGTTGAGGCACAGGTTAGAGAAACAGCCCCCTCTAGATGGGGGAATTTCCCAGATTCCTAAAGGATAAAGTCTAAAGTCTCAAAAAGTTCTGGTCAAGAATCTGAGAAACAGCATGAACCAACAAAACAACTAAACCATGCAAAACCCAACCTATAATCAAAAAAGCTCAAAATAGTTTAGCATATGTCAAACATTAGTAAAGGAAGTCTGAAGTTTTCCACTTCAGGATCCATTTTCACTTAAATAGTTAAGGGCTCACTCCCATTGTATTTAAGTCTGTCACCTGAGTCATCTTCCCTTTTGGGGCTCCAGAAAGGAAAAGGTTAACTTAGCAACAAAACTGGCGTGGTGCATGAAAACTAACTGTGACTAGCTGCAATTTGTTTAAAAGAGGAGTTCGACTCCCATGAATAAGAAACACAGTTGTTTAAAACAATTCTTTAGGGTCATCTGCACATTGCACTAAGCCTTGTCCTGCCAAATCCTAATGCAATGCAATTACTCTGTTTGCACGCAAGCTCACTTCAGCAGAGGAGTGCATCCCCCTGTACTCCAGAGATCACAGGTAAGGACTGCTCCATTTCAAAGGCAGTCCCAGGAAACTCAACCTGCAAGAGCAGAGACTTATCTCAAAGTGAATGCCATACCAAGTATTTCATCTGACAATTATTTTCGAAAAAATAAGAATGCCTGCCCCTGCAAAGACACAGAACGGTATTTCCATGAGAAATGCAGTTCCAAAGATCTGAGCAATGAGGATTTATAGAAAGAGTGTATTGGCTCAGTCTCCATTCTTCTGTCAAGTCCAACTATTGCGCAACTAGCAATGATACGACAAAAGGTGAAGAGCTCATTAAGGATGACTAGCAAATGAAACAGTCCTTTTCCCAAGTAATTTTTGCAATGGGTCAGGAGTGCAGAATTATTAAAAGTACCCCTTCTGAAGTAAGCATGAAGCAATAATTAAAGTGTTTTCTTAACATGTGAATAAATTGGGGCAACCCAATTCTAACTATGGAAGGAATCCAATTTCTTGTCTTCTTTGGCAGAAGGTTTTTCTGCTTTAACAATCAGCCACTTGGCAAAAAAAGTAGTCATCTAATAGCCACAAGTTCTTCAGAGTGGAATCGAGCATTTTTCTCCTATGAATACTATTTTTTAAGTATTCAGGCAGTTTCCAAGACCCATTTGCAGTGTCCTAAAGCATCCCACAAGCTTCTGTGACCATTCATATCTCTCAGAGGTTCAACTTGGACTCTAGAAAAATGAAAGATAACTATCACATTTTGGACAAATTAGGCTATTCCATGCACTCCTTTTTGCTGGATACCTGCCTACAAATAAGGCCTTACTTCCACAATTCTCTCTCAAATGCAGTTTCACAGCCCTTCCAGACAGAAATAGATTGAGCTCATGTTTAGCATTCTAGCTAGCAGCTTGGGATCAAGACAGTTGACAGACCTACTAAAGACAAATTAAGTGACTTCAACAATCAGCAGAAGTGGCATTAAACAAAGTTTTTACTACAAAATTGTTAGCTTGATTTAATTCATTCTGTGGTGAAGACTTCCCCCTAAACTTGTGCAAACCAGTGGAGCCAAGGAAGAAAAAGTAATAAGAATTCATCTTAAGACTGACCTGGAATCCAGAAGCTAGTCAATGTTTTCTTAAGTTTGTCATGTTAGAAGAGACCATTCTAGCAATCATACTTCTTGAATTTGCTGGCATGTAGAGAATGGTTCAGATGCATGGCCTGTAGCTAGTGTTTGAAAGATTCAGAGATGCTTGTCTCACACATCCACAAGCACCCTTGCTGCTCTAACCCAGCTTCTCCCAGGAAGAAGAAGGAAAAAAGGAAGACAACATTTGTCTAGCTTCTTTCCCATGTCTTACAGATCAAAAGCTGCAAATATGCCCTGTACTTGCCAAGGACTCCTTAGAAGGCAGCCCATGCTCACAGGCTGTGGAATCAGTCATGGAAGTTAAGCCCTCTGTACAGTGGTATTAAAATAGTCATCTGCTTACACTCCATACCTCCTTCTCTTCTGTCATGCTGGTGCTTGGGTGGCCACTCACTAAGCTAGTCAACTAGTTGCCATCCATCCTGCTTCCAGCAACATCAGATCCCCAACAGGACAGAGAACAGGAACAAGGAAACTACTGCAGGAGGAAGGGCAGCAGTAGTAAACAATCTGTGGCAGATTCAAGTGATCTCATACACTTGAGAGACATGGCAATTGAAATTTAGGTTCTCCATATCAGTCCAAAAACAGTCTGAGCAAATCATAAGACTTACATAGTACAAACAGGAACTAAACCTTTTTAATTGGTTATCATGTAATCAGCAGTTCCAACAATGTCTACTTTCCTGTAACTGTATTGTGAAAAAGGGAGCTTGTTCAACTTCCACCTTCTGGTTGCAGGCACTTTCCCAGTCTATTAATATTTATTGCCTCCTGGCAGCACTGTATTCTCTGTCTTCAAGGAATGCCACAAGTTCCTAGCTTTTCCAAGTTTCAGTGCTTTTCTTTCCTATCTCCTCTTGAAATTGTTTTAAAAAAATACCCTTAAAGCAGATTAAATTAATTGATAACTTATGCCAAGACTGCAATTTGCAAGTGCACTATTTCCCACATTTTAGAACTCTGATGCACACATATTCTGGTTATAAACTAGGTATAAAACTATGTCAATGTTTTGCAGAAAAGAAAAGAAAAAACTACCTAAGTAGCACTGGAGATAAAGGGCTCAATGGGCCATAGTGGTCAAACACTGCTGAAGTCTATGGCCAAGTTAGGTATGTTTTTTGAGCTATTTTTAATCCCTTTGCAGATTTTTCCAAGCACAAAAATTTAAAACATTCATGTACTCCCATCCTTAAAAGGCTGAATTCAAAGTACGTCTATTATGGCATTGTTAATGTGTATAGTATTGTATTTTGCTTTTTTCAAACACAAAGCTGACTGTGTTCTGGGCTGAACCAAAAGGACTGGGGCCAGGATTCTCCCCTCTACTCCACTCCTGAGACCACACCTGGAGTGCTGTGTCCGGCTCTGGTGTTCTCCAGCATAAGGACAACACAGATGTGTTGGAGCAGGTGGAGAGGAAGGCCATGATCAGAACACTGAAGAACCTCCCCTATGAAGACTGTGATGGCTGAGAGAGTTGGGGTTATTCAGCCTGACAAAGAGAGGGTGCTGGGGAGACATTAGGGCACCTTCCAGTACCTAAAGGAGCTCAAGAAAGTTGGAGAGAGACTATAAGGGCATTAGAGATAAGGACAAGGGAGAATGGCTTTAAACTGAAAGAGTGAAGGTTTAGATTAGCTATTAGGAAGAAAATCTTTACCATGAGGGTGGTGAGGCACTGGAATGGGTTGCTCATAGAAGCTGTGGATGCCTCATCCCTGGAAATGTTCAAGGCCAGGTTGCATGGAGCTTTGAGCAACCTAGTCTAGTGGAAGGTGTGCAGGCCCATGGTCGGGGGGCTGAAACAAGATGACCTTTAAGGTCTCTTCCAACTCAAACCATCCTTTGACTCTATGATTTACATTAATATATACTTAATCATGCCCCATTTATTTCAAAGTGCCAGAATGGTTCCTTTGAGCACGTGTATGTAATACTGCCACCATGAGATTCCTGGCTTTTCAGTTCTCCTGAGATCAAGAGTCCTTTTGATGTCAGGCAGTATCTGCTTCTAGATCAAAGGCTGCGCTACTGAATATGGCTTTAAAATAAATTTTCTAAGTTTTTATACTTGTCAAGAGTAAACTCAACACCTCAAAATACAAGCAAAGCAAAAAGTCTGAAATAGAGTTATTTTTGTCAATTTTACTGCAGAAAACTTTCTGGAATCAGCAGGCAGAAAAGATTCCTAGCAAAAGTATTTCATAAGGACCCAGTATCCAAATGCCTGTAACAGAAAAACACGCTGTACCATCACCTCAGTGAGGCTATTCATGACAGTGAGCAACAGGGCCAAGATGAGCAGAGGATTCATATTTAATACAGCTATCTAATAAGATGGCCGAAGTCAAATATCCCTGCAAAAGCAGTGGATATGGCCATGTAGCAAGACCAGAAGTAGGCGTTACTTTAACAACACGTGATGAACAGGACTAGGGAACTGATCTGGTTTTAATAACTTTGCTACAGAAGAGAAAGGAGCAAGGGATTTTTAAACTCAGTCTTTGTGAGTCAATGTGTTAAAAAGACCATACCAGTAGATCTGACAGAGAGCAGCAAGGTAGCATGAAGACACAAAAGCTGGAGCAGAGCGCAGAATCAGGCAGGCAGAGCACAGAAACATTCCAGTAAGGGATGTACTCAGACCTCCTGGAGAGGACTCTAATCCTCACAGCTTCTGTGAAAGTTCACTTTGACAGTTACCAAATACCACAGAACCCCAAGAGCAGTCTCTGTTAGGTACAAACCCGTTTCAGTATGATCAGCTCTATTGACAAGATATGCTTGCTGATTAGTTCCCATATTCAAATTAGTTAATTCAAAGATCCATTTCAGTTTCTTTTGGAAAATAAGTGACAAACCTCAGCTGAAACAAATCAAGATGAAGGCAGAGCAAATTCTAAATAAAGGTGTCCTGTTTTACTTGGACAGTAAAGATTCATAGCACATGCCCACACTATCACTGACTTCGTCACAGGGAAACTATCTATTAAATTACAATAGTCAAAAAAAAAAAAAGAGTAACACTGTTAGGAATGGGAAAATTTCCACTGAAATAGTCGAAGCTGAATCATCTGCTGAAACTGAAGAAAAATTACAACATCTGGATACTTAGAAAGGTCCCTGAAGACAAATCAAATTAAAATCTGTTGAAAATAAAAACAGTTGATCAGAAGCTTTAAAATACATCAACTTCACTTGACACTCAGTTAAAAACACCCAGCCAAAACCCAGTAAAAGTGAGCAAAACGAATTGGAAAGTGTATCCAGACTTTAACATATAATGAGCCCAAAATATTTTCCAGGAAACCAGGGAGACAAGCTTTAACAAGTTTGCAATTGGCTAGCGTAAGTGAACTGAAACAAAAAACTTTAGCCAGGGGGTGTGGAAATCTAGAGAAGAAACTTAAGACATCAGCTACTGCAAAAGCCAGCTGATGGGATCAGTCAGCACTTGCGCAAAACTGGACATCTGCTGCACCACAGAATGGAAAAACATTGTCAAAGGTCCAAGTGTTGAGATTTCACGAGAACTTCCTGCTCAGTGGTCTACAACGCACTGCTGTCTCTTGCAGCATCACTCTTCATAACATCTACAAGCCAGATGTTTGAGTGACAGCTTCCAGCAGAGAAGTCTGCTAGCTATGAAATCAGGGAAAGGGAGGGATACTACTGAAACAAAGATCCCTCATCTACCCCATGTTAAGTATTATAATCAGTGAGGACAAGGTGCTACAATTAAGTGCAGAAACAAGAATGGTGCACATACTTTGTTAAGTGATCTCATTTGAGTGCAGGCATATACTTTTCCCTGATCAAATCTGCTTCCTTTTAATTTTGATTATGAGATTATACTAGAACAATTCTTCTGTGTCTGCACGGTACCAATGACCTAAACACGAACTCTGCAAATTAAGTATGAAACTATTAAATTCCGGCTTCACTGGCACATAGAGATCTTCTACAGAGTGCTTACTACTTTCTCCTGTAGCTAGGGAATGCAGCACCAATTTGTAAAACCCTAATTAGTTCAAGTTAATGTCTAGAATTTCAGTATCTGAAGGGGTGCCACATTTGTATTTACTAGTATTAGATAACATAATAGATTTCTACACTTGCTGAATTTTACTGCATTTCTCCCCTAGTGTAACAACTGCCCCACTCCTCAACCTCACCATTTTCGTGGTCAGAAAGACTTCCTAGGGAAAGAAGAATACCTTTGTACTACATTCCTCCACCTACTCCCAATGACCACTCCCAAAACACTAAGCTCTGGTTCATTTAGAGGGCCAGCAAGACTGAGGCTGCTCTGCTGCACTCACTGGTTCCAGCCACCCAAACGCACTGCTGAGGTGCTGCAAGCCCAGAGCAGCTCCTGCTGCTGCCCCTCTTTCTACTCTCCTCGAGGCAGTGCTGGGGGAAAACCTCCAGGGAAAAGTTAAGACCTTGTTGCCACTGACTCATACAATACATATTCCAGAGCAGCACCATTCTGTAGTGCATTACTGAAAAGAGTGCCGGTTTAGGACACGCCAATCCAAGCATGCTCAACTTAAAGTGAGCAGAAATAATGAAACTCAGCATCAAATAAAACATCATCTCTGTTTTTCAGCATTTTTCTATCTATAAGTTTACCTAAGTTTCTCATCAAAGTTCTCTGTCATTGCTTATCTGCTTTGATATAACTGACACTCACCAGAGCACCTCCAGGTCACAGTTGCTCCAGTACAGGTTTTCAGTGTGAGGGAAAGAATCGCACCCTGTTCATTTATGAAACAGTGCATAGTTATTCAGTGTCTTACTGGGAGTTTCGTACACAGCTAAATTCCCTCATTTTAGCACTTTTATATGTGTATGCACTGAAACAGAGACCGTATGCTCCTATCACCTTTTTAATTTCAACCCATTTTCCTTTCTTGCTTTCAGCTGACCTACTGAGTCATTCTCAAGTATTATTAACTTACAAATATCATATAGCAATGAATCCCAGAGTTCAACTACAGCCACACTTCTTGCCCCTCCTGCATCCCATTCAGCTTTAAGTTTCTAGGTGTAATCAGAGGGAAACAACAAGAAAGATGCAGATAGACCAGAGAGGGTCCAAAGCAGTGCTACGAGGATGATTCAAGTGCTGGAGAACTCAGCCTATGAGCAAAGAGCGAAGCAGTTAGGTCTTTTCTCCCTGGAGAAGGCTCAAGGGGACCTTATCACAGTATTCCAATACCTTTAGGTACTTTAGGGCTGGTATAAAGAAGACAGAGGTTCTCTCTTCACAAGGAGCCACATGAAGAGAACAAGAGGTTACAAGTGCAAGTTGCACTGAGAGACACCTCCATACAAGGCATTTTTTGCAATGAAAACAATCATTCACTGGAACAACCTCCCCAGGGACACAGTGTAGTCCACATCACTGGAGGTTTTCAAGATATGATTGGACAAAATGCTAGATAATCTCACCTAGGCTCCCTTTCTCACAATAGGTTGGACAAGATCTTTTGAGGGCCCTTCCAACCTGGGCCGCTCTATGATTCGATGATTCTGAACCTAAGAACAACTCAATCGCATCCTGTAGCGGGTTACCTCAGAAAACACATCACCTTTGATTTCTGCCAATTTTATTGCAGTACAATTATTTCAACTTTCAGCATAGTCTGAAAATCAGCTTTCTAATGCCAAGCTCTGCATGAGCTACAGCAGTTTTATTAGTTTCCCATATATTTATCACTCTCACTTTCATGTAACTATTAGGAGAAACCATCACAAGTAAGATCTCTTTCCACAGTGCTTATAGCTACTCTTTCTGTCTACTCCTTAAGAAGTTTCCTATTTTACCAAAATCTACTTAATAGTTCATAAGGCTTCAATCTTGTCAAACTTAATTTGACAACTAAAAACTACAGATGTACAGATGTATTCTAAAAAGTTACTTTTGTTAAAAAAAAATTCAACAAGCTTAAACAAATCATCTTGCTGATGTATCAGTGAGTTCCATTCTCCCTTTCCCAGCTCAAAAGTAAAATCCACATTCCCCACCAGCAAGGCCTGAAGCAATTCCCATACCCCATTATCGATAATATGGCTACTAAATAGTTCAAACACTGACTGATGAAATTGCAGCTAGAGCTCCTGCCACCACAAGAGGTACCAATAGTACACCAATCAGTGCTCTGACATCTCAGAGATTGCAACAACCCTGGCCAGTCTTCATGTGGAGGAAGTTGCATGTGATCCATTACTCTTGAGGATCACTCATACCTTAAAGTATGCAAAACTTTCTAAACTTTATATCTGAAAATACTGACTGTCCCTGCCTCCAGTTCAGTACACAGAGAAGCAGATATTAAAGACCTGGGATAATGTAATTAAGCTGTTTAAACTTACCTTCCAATAGCAAGATTGAAGGGTTGGTGTATCCCCCTTTGACATAAACTACAGAAATAATCATTCAAGTTTACAGCCTTGTTAACATATTGGGACACTTTCTAATAAGTCTAAATATTTCCAATAAATACCACATTCCTGTAGTTTACACCCAATAAATGGATTACAGAAAGCAGGTAAGGATCAGATACCAAGATCAATTATACATATTTGACACAAATAGCATGTTTCAACAATGTGTCATACAACTAAAAGTTCTTACATGGCATTTCTTCCATTCCTAGAAAACAAATGCATTACTGACAACTTAGAGACAGAAAGCAAATTCCTTTCCTAAAAGAACTGTCAGCCACTGATAGCTGACAATAAGTACACTTATACTGCAAAATAGCTAAAAATTGTTCTAGTAAGGTCATATGTTCTACAGCAAGGACCGTATTACATACCTTGTGCAAGCATGTTAAACTCCAAGAACAGTGCTATGTGATAAAGCTCCATAGCTTCTTCAGCCCTAGTCATGTTTAGTTTTCCTGCTACAAGAGCCTGAACTTCACTTAAACTGCCCACTGAAGGACTGGAGTGCAAAACTGAGAGGTCCACCACATCTGTATACATACAGTTCAAAATGACCTTAGCATATTTTTTTGGTATGATCGATTCATCCAATATAATTCTGGTTGGAGTTCGTAGAGTTCGGTCTGTGATTTCTTCACCAGTTCGTATCCTCCTCTGCAGCAAGTGACGAAAAAATGGAGATCGTGATGAAATAATAGCTTTGTGAGCTCTGAGCTCTTCATCTAGACAGTTCTGACTTCCACCAAAAGTTTCAACTAAGTCAGAGTTGGATGAAAAGCTAAGAACCACGTCGTAGTAGCACATATAATCAAACAGTGCACGCATGTCAACATCTAAGGAATTTGGTGTTCCAAATTCTTCACTAAGCTGAACAAGAATATCAACATTTTGGAATCTTGAATCCTCCATTCCAAACTCGCCCGTATAAAGGTAGTGTAACAAAGCAGAAAACATAGGCATATCTATGCCCGCTGTGTTAATATCCATTATTATTTCTGCCCCATACTCTGGTGAGGAAGAAAGCAGCGTCTTAAAGAACGGACACCTTGCCGCCAATATCGCACGATGCACAGGAAAACAAGTTTCTTGAAATATTAAGTCTACATCAGTACAGTATTTGTACTGATAAAGTTCAGCCATGTCTTTCTGTAGCGTCCTGGCTTCTGGTCTTGCCAAATTAGCTTGTAGATAAAGTTCCTTTAAGGCTGATGTTCCTTCGTATTCTTCTACTAATGCATTAACATCTCTGACATCCCAGCCCGAGAGGAGCTCGCGCATCTGCTTGGCGTGATCAGCAGACCGGCTTGATTTCCGACGCTTAATGAATTTCTTTTTGAGGGTGGCAAGGCCAGAGGTTTTCTTTTTCTTGTCTTGAGGCTTCTCATGGCCATGGTCAAGGCTATACAGCTTTGATTCACAGCCATAACCTTGATGAGAATAGGATGATGTCCCTGAAAGCAAAAAGGAAAATTGAACACATTTATTCTTTAAATTTGAAAGGAAGGTTCAGAACACCTAAATACTCATCAATGTCTCTGCAAGTTACACAGTTTTTTCTTCTCCTCCCATCAGATAATTTGACAAGTTGAAAACCTGACTGAAGCCTTTTTTGGTCATTAAGAACGAAACTTTTTTTTTTCCATCTACAAAGTTTATAGCTTGCTGGTTTTTGAGGTCAGGTGGAGGGTTTTTTTGGTTGGTTTGGTCATACTGTGGTGATAATGTTAAAAGCATCTTGTATTAAATTTTTAAGAGTCGTATGATCTCAGTGAAATAGAAGCAAGCCTCCCCTTCAAAGGCTTTTTCAAATTCTGTTCTGGGATTAAGTGTCATTTCAACAATAAAAGCATACTTGACATCAGATAGTTACAGTCACAAGGAAAAAAGAACACAGTACGAAAACATTCAGGGAAATTGAGAACATTAATTATTTTCAGTGTAAATTTAACAAAAAAGTAAAAATGCTGTCATATGATAATCAAATAATGCCAAAATCAAACACATAACACGGGTTCCTTTCCACTACAGATGCTAATTTGTGCATATGCACCATCAAAAAGAATATGGAGAATGGAAGCTTTATTGCATTATTAAAGTTCCCACTTGAAGAGAGCATTATACAATTAAAGTATACACATAATTACTTTTTCTCCCCAAAAATCATTTACAGGAAAGTTATGCTATGAACCAAACATGTAACAAAACAAAAGAAAATGGATTCCCCTCAACATTATGTGTTACATACCTATGTGTTCTGCTAGAGGAGCCTTTGCTGATTGTCAGTTCGAGCATAGCTATTTAGTACTAAAACAGAAATTAGAATCTGCATTTCTGCAAGTAATGGAAAACCAAAGTAATGTTTTAGTAAAAAAAAAGTAGCTAAAACTAGTTTTAATGTGAGAGTCCTACTTCTTTTTAAGGGTTATTTTCTAATTTAAGTTTATTTTCAGAGCTCTACATTTAAAGCCAGATGGTGAAGAACCTCAGACATGACAACAAAGGAAGAAAGAAAGCACACAAACTCAACTCTACTTCTGGACCAAAGAAGAAATGAGAAGAAAACATTTGCAAATGGCACATAGCTGAGTAAGAATCACAGGTTCATCTGAAATAATATTTGTCCATTTTTAGTCAGGAATAGTTAACATGTTTCCATTAGTACACTTATGTAGCTTCACTACTTGCGGCCTTTTTTTTTTTAAAAAAACTTTTAAGCTCAAAGCACATCCAACACTGAGTGTTTGGGGCCTTTTACAACTTGTTCTTTCATTGCACTCTCACAGTTCCAGTTCATTCAGGTAGATATGCTGTGATGCTTTTGTTATGCTACTTTGACAGTGATGTTGTGGGTCAGCCCGTCAAAACACAGCGCTTTCAGTTACCACGTTAGTTCAAATAAATATTTCTTGAACTTTGAAAGACACCAGAGTAATTCAAAGTTGCACTTGAGATCATGGCAACTGCAGCATCCTAACATTTCTGTAAACTGTTTTATTGTTTAAGCCTCAACAACTCTAAGTAAACTCATACAGTGGCTTTTATGCCAAACTAATTAAAACTCTTACAAACCATGCAACGCAGTAGTTACATAATTCATCTATTAGCAAAAACTTTGGGAAGGACCTTTGCTTTATTTAAGGAAAGACATCTAAGCTACATCAAAATTTGCTTGATCATGCAATATGTTATTAATCATACTGAAGTTTCAAGATGTGAAAAAATACCCATTTAAATGAAAACAGCAGCAACTCAAGACAACTTCAACAAAGAAGTGGTGCTGCAAAATTCACCATAAAAATTCCTTCCACATGCTATACTGGATATGACAATGGAAAAGGAGAGATTCAGCCTCCTGCTGATAGAGACAAGTCTAGAATCTCTGCTTCACTTAAAGATTTCAACTGCATTTCACAATAAAAGTATAACTACACTTTGGTCACTCTATAATGACAGATTCTGCTCCAAGAGGAAATGCCAGCTCATTTCTATTTGAAGTATTTTGGATTCTAACGGCAAATTTCAGTATGCAGAACATTCTCTTACATTCTACTAAAGAAAAACTAGGGTACCACAAGTTTCAATTTCTTCCCTGAAGGCTGCCATGAGGTATTACTTGCACATGAATCACCACAAAATACTAAGACACCATTCAAACCTTTGTGAACCCTGAGCTACTTGTAAGATTGAGCTTTGGAAGTACTGCAAACAGTGCTATTAACCCTTAAAAATTCATAAAACACTGCCACAAAAGCACCACCCCACAACCGCTTTGTCAGAGGCAGAAGGAGAGACGTACCAGCACAGCCTCTCTGGGTTCACAACAAGTGGTGGCTCCATATTCCTCAAAGAAAGGATCTGGAAGAGAACCTTTTGGACCTGTCTGTATTCCTTCATAAGACAGCAACATTAGAAGCAGGGGAAAAAATTTTTCCCCACTTCTACACTAAAAGGCACCAACCTATTAAATGCTGTTCCAAAGCAATAGTTACTTCATGCCCCTAGACCACACCTAGTTTTGAACAGGTAAATATTTACAGAAACAGATGATGACCAAGAGAAACTAGTTGGGCACTTGACAATTATAAACGGGATCGGTTTAGTCCTTTGCATGCCCACACATTTTAAAACCTAATTATAGAGCTCCATTTAAAAACAAACATCTTGAAAAGAGTATCACCTTAGAAAATGGTGTGAAATCGTCCTCCCTAATGCTGTAGACAAAACAGCAAGGAAATGACTGGTTAAGCTTTTGCTAAAACAGTATTTTCTTTTACAGTAAGTGCACTACACAATTTTTACTGATTTATCTTCTCTTCATAAACTGCAAGCAAGTTCAGCAGGAAGTCAACTAACAATAAGAGTTCATACTATGAAACTACTGTGCTTTGCGAGATCATTTCTCAGCTTTTAGCATTCATCCTACATTTACAGTGTAATATGGTGCAGTGCTTTAATGGTAAAGCAGCATGTCTAAAGCAAACCCATAGCCCTAAATTCAGTTTCCAGGAATAAGGCAACTAGCACATATTACATAGCATCTGTTGTAACTTCAGTTTTACCTTGGGACAGTAAATAGCTCTAATGTCATCTACATAAAACCCACCCCATAATATGACAAAAAACCCACAAAAACAAAAACCCCACGTGTGCAAAAGTTGATATAACATTCTGACAAGTGATGAAAACCTCAGCTATCAATTTTAGGAGACACCTATTTTCTACAGAGACAGTGACACAAACCAATCATCCAACCAAAAATCTAAATGAGAAAGACCCAAGTGTCACAAAGCAAAAAGAAGAGATGAATGTGTGATGTAGGTAGCACACTCACAGAACCCCATAATATCACAAGATTTCAGCAAAAATTTCACCCAGACCACTCATCTGCTTTGCCTAAGATGAGACAAGAACATGCTTTTAGGCCTTCCTCAGAAAGTCTCAACCACGATTTTCCATAGGCAATGAGGATCAGTAAATTTACTGTGACATACTACCTAATGGGTTTCTATTTTGAGTTTAATACTGGAGAGTATCAACTGAACTTTCCACATGCCATGTAGAAAGTTTCTGGGGAATTTAATGAAGACTTTGGAAATCTCTCCTCTTCCAATCTGCTCAAAAGGTGTTTCAGCATGCAGATCCTGCCTGTTTCCAGGCCTGTAAGGGTCTCCTCTTCACTCAATATAGTGAGAGATTAAAAAACACCAAGACATACAATAAAAACATTTTAGATGTGATTTTTAGAAAGAATATATGTAAACTGGGGCAAACCTTTTATTATTGCTAGCTATGATACAATGAAAATACGCAAACCCTTAAGGGGAACTTTGCAGCACAGATATCCATCATGTTAGTACCAAAAGTTCTTCCCTGACATGCTGTGAAAGCACACTTGGACTATTTTTCCCAGAGCATGGGTTCTTAAATTTAACAGTTTGTGGCCTGTCCTCTACACAGATCTGAATAAGGAGTGCCACAAAAGCTGAGACAAAAGAGAAATTTACAAAGCAAGTCAGTTTTTCATCTGCTAAAGTTATCACTGTGTTTTCAGTGGTGATTAAAACAGAAGTAACACTGAATATCAGTAACTACTTATTCAGTGTTGCAAGCTGAGGCATAAAGGAGAAAAGCATTTATAAACTATTGATGTTATTTACTACTAAGATCATTCTTCAGGCTGTCAGCATTGGGTTTGGTTTTTTTTGAGTAATATTTATCTTCTCAAATACTGCCTTCTTTTAGATTCATAACACAACTATTTATTATTTATAGTGTGACAGTACTTATATCTCCACTGAGGTCTTTTTGTACTAGACTGGAAAACACATAAAGGTTACGCCTGCCCCAGTTATAACTGGAATAAGACAATAAATTCTTAAGGGCACTTCAGCTCATATTACTAGTTAAGCAAGGTCCTTGCTTGTAAATAATACTGTTAGGACAAGAAGTACCCTCATTCCCCTTTTAAAAGCACAGGAACAGCTGTCTTCAAGACTGTTTCTTACTTTAACAGGTTTATTATCAGAGACATCCCTTCTAGCAATAAGGAAGTAATTCACTTGGACACAATGCCAATACTACAATGAACACTGACCATCAAGAGTTTTACATGCTCTAGCACAGTTACACAGAAAATCAGAGGAAGAGGAGCAGAAAACGGTAACAGAAAGCAACTGCTCTTGAACTGGGAAACCTAGCATGCATGGTTTAGTTGTAAAAAAACCCTCCACTTATTTAAGTAACCTGGCAACTGTTTACTAAAAAATGGCAGATCAACTCACTGCATACATAGGCCAACCAGATGGACAGTACTAAATTTCATGCACGATTGAGCTTGAATGGATTCAAACTGGTGACCTAGAAAATAAAGGCTCTACACAACATTTCTGCAAGCAAATCAAATCCAGTGCATACACGACCCAGCAAGTCATTTATGTAAGCGATAAGATAACTGAAAAGAGTTACCTATGAATGTCTGTTGTGCCTGTGAGTTTCCCCCTACCCTTGGGGAACACGAGTGAGGGTAGTTAGATGCATTAGCACCCATTTTCTTCAGTCACTCAGGCATTCCGCCTGCTGGCTCTTCAGTGTATAATCCCATAATCCTTTATAAATCTTCAATTCCAGGTCCAGCATTCTGTTCCTTCATTTCTGAAGAACAAAAACACCAATTAGGTACTTCATTATTTGTTTGTCAAGTAGGCATTATGTGATTTCGATAAAATAAACTAAGCTTCCAACACATAGCACTTTCCTAAATTAAAACCTCAAACACTTCCAAGATGGTTCAAAATCTTGCAAACAAAAAACTAAGATCAAAAATACCTTCTTCCCCACAATAACCTGGAATTTTCCAAACCATTCATAAATCAGTATGATAAATTGTAACAAAGAACAGGATAGCTAACAAACTTTTAGCTAAGAAATCTTCAGGCAGAAGTTGGTCCAGACTAGATATGCTCCTTTGACTATACCAAGAAAGACTTCTCATGCTTATTCACACTTTTCATGTTCATATAAATTCCCACAATGTTAAAAAAGCCTAGATTGAATTACACTGATTAAGCAAAATAAGCCAATCCCATTCCAGGTTATACCATTATCACTGCTTTCAGCTGCACTTTTATTTCATAACATTTACATAGTTCTCATTCAGTACTGCTTTTCAAATTTAGGCTAGAAAAGACCCAGAAGTAGGTTTATAACAGTAAAAGTAAGGCATTTAAGCATTCCTTGAATGTTTTATTGGGCATTCAAAAACACTTCAGGAAGTTAATTTTGAGGTAATTTGAACAAAGTTTATTGTTAAACATACAACAAGAACATTCTAATTTATTCCTACATTGGTAGCACTAAAATATTGATACTGCAAAATGAAAGTTAACACATGAAGTTCTACTGCCAACTGAACACAAACATGCAGATAGAGTGAGCGATACAAAGGTAAATTCTATAATAAGAATTTTTTAGACTCCACTGAATATTGTGAACATACTTAATTCTAGGTTGTCACAGGTGTACCTGTATTTGCTATATGCTCCCAAATTTATCTCCTTTCTTGGTACATCTCTGGCATGTTAAACTGCTCAAGAAAATGACATGCACAGGCATGTGCTTCAAGGAAGCTGCAGCACTGTTCCAGTTTCCTCTCCCTGCTTTTATATTCTCTTTATTTCTGGCATGAGGAGTTCAGAAGAGGGCATTACTGTGATGCTGGGGAGGTGAGATATGATTCTCAGTGGAGACGCACACCTGACCTCTTAGACAAGAGGTGCAGGATTCAGGGCAGATCCTGGGGAGCAGAAAGTGAGACAGTCCAGGAAGAAAAAGGCTGCAAACTGCTGTAGGTACAGAGGTGAGAGGAACAAAAGCCCCATGATTTGAGGGCTGGCTACATGAGGAGGAAGAGTAGGGAAGGGTTTGAAAGCCTGGCTTACAGACATAATTATTCACAGAAAGGTCAAATAGACATGGGACTAAAAGAACAGTAAGAGAGCATGATTTCCAACTATCTGATGCCTTAGAACAAGGTCCCTAAAAATCCTACCTTTTGGCATTTATGATCTATGACATCAGATGTTTTCAAAAAGCAGCCACACGACGTCACACTAGACATGATGTACAGGCAGAATCGCTGCTCACACAACCGTAACACCACCACCCTACAGGCTGCTAAGTGAGAAAGGGGGAGCTCTCCTGCCTCCCTCCTTAGTGAGGTTGGCCAGGTCACTTCAACTGCATACAATCTTGAACTGGTCTCCACACAGATTCAACTTGTTACACATCAGGAAACAAAGAAAAAAATATATCCTACAGGAATAGGAGACTACTCAGGATAAAGACAGAACCAAAGCACATGCAAAATGGGCATCACCACCACCAGCAAACACCAATAAATATCTCAGCAGACACAAGCTGTAGAATCAGTCCTAGGCAATGCATGCATCCATTTTCTTCCTTGTGCAGAAATAAGCTAGCTATTTCAAGGTAACTGAATCCATATGGATGCAGATCTCTTCTTCATACATGAAAAACTCCACTGATTTAAGAAAAAACACTTAGAAAATAATTTCATTACAACAATGACACTCCAAGTGATTTGTGTACCCAACCAGAATATGTTGCTTAAGTGTGGTGTCAATTTCCAAATGGAATTAGTTACATTCAGGACAAACTTTGTGTAGGTAAGAGTCACCTTTCAGCTTAAATGCTAACTCTCACAAATAAAGGCCAGAAACCTGAGTAGATATGCCAACAACTTTCCTTTTCTCAGGTAAAATTGGACTTCATTCATCTGTACTTGAGTCCTGGAATAATGCCACTGTTATTCCACTTTCCTCTTCTGCATTCAGCTGTCGTATCATAACTTGTCTATTAGATGTCTACTAACAGTTTTCAGTTATTCCTGATATAGGAAAGAGTCCGGGAGCTAAGTAAAAGATAGGAGGGGGGAGAGGAAAAGAAGTGGGGTTTTTTGGTTGGTTGGTTGGTTTTTGAAAAATCCCTGAGCAATCCCTGAATATACCTAACCAAGTCTCAGGTTTGAAGTTAATACCTTCCACCTCCTTCCACTTGGCAACAAGTATGCCCCAAACGATGGAAGGAATATGATCATGGAATATATACAAGTGTTCCAATACCATTAGCAGGCAATGCTTGAATTTGCAAACCAGGATTAAATTCCCCAAAAAAAGGAACATCATAAAAGGTTCTTGAAATACATGATATAGAAAATAATTTTATGCAGAGCTTTACTACAACATTCTAATACATCACGCAGAACGAATTCCCTCACTAAATTTAAAATATGTAATGTCCACACACTGCTTGCTCACACACGTGCAGGCTGATTTCTTGAGAGTATTTTGCATCTTGAATTCAAGTGTGTTGTAGTTCCTAACAGTGGATTGAGGCCTACAGCTGAACACAGCTTGAGTTCCCCTACTGTCCTTAACCTCATGTATCAACTAAAAGCAAAATGCTCATATTTTTTAATACATCACTAAATTTTATAAGATACTACTGTATAAGCCATAGTATGTTTCTCAAACAATTTAAACTGGCACCAGTGATGACGTCAGTTCTGGTGGAAGTCTTGCCTTCCTCTCTTCATTCTCATACCCACTTTTCCTACCTTGTTTGTTCTGTCCCAAATATTTTGTGAACCAGATAAAATGACCCACATTAAAACCAACATAAACAAAATCTTTAAACAGTTATCAGTCACCTAGTTTGTTATGCATGAGTACTTGCACTAGCACAGGTGGAAAAATAAAGAACATAAAACAAGTTAGTAGAGCAGGACTGCATCTTTTGACAGCAAAGTGTACTTGAACCACTCATAGATTTAGGTCCTTGTATTTTGTTTGGCTTGTTTTGCTAGTGTCCACTTCAACCTCTACACTAAACCTAGCCCATCTGAACAGAAGTTTGTCTAGCACGTAACCTGCTGAGTTTAGTACAAATGTCAATACATTCCAGTTACTGCAAAAAAGCCAAGTCAAGAATGCTGTTTCCCCATGGTCTAAGACAGTTGTAAAACAAGACGAACATAAAAATAAAGAAATAACTCCAAATCACAAATAACTAGATCTTTAGCTGCAAAATGAAGACAGGTTTCATCTTTCCTTGCAGAAGTTATCCTGCATACCAAAAGCTACCCTATTTCAGCTTATCTGAAGAATTTTTTTAATCACATTTTAGCCTCAGAATACAGTCATGGAATTTTGTTCGTCTTAAAAACTACCATCAGGTGAACTTTTTCTTGCCTTTTTATTAAAAGCTTGCATGCATCCACGTAGGCATTATCAAAATGAAACTAAATTCAACCTCTGCCGACCTACTGAAGGAGGATCTCCTGTCGAGAGCAGTGACGCACACACAGATGTGTGCTATGGACACACACAGGTACACAGGGAAAAAGTTAAACGATGCCACAGCTTGTTTCAAAAAGCCTGTGCTGCAGGAGGGCATGAAGTGTGTTATATGAAATCAGGAAGTTTTAGAAGCTAAAATTACCATCCCAAATCCCAAAAAGCCCAGAAGTGACTTTCAGATTATACTGATACTCAGAATAGAATTTAAAATAAACACAAATCTAGTTAAAAGTTTCAGTACCTGAAATAAGTTTCTCAGTCTTCTCAATACTTGTCACATTGAACATAAAATCCTAAGAACCTAAGAAGACTTGCATCTGAGGTATCTGGGCTGACAGCCAGGAATTCCTGGATTGGGAATTCTGATTTAACAAAAAGTCTGTGTACAGAATGGACTCGGGGTAACAGTGACACTTTGTTTATAGTCATCACTCAATATAAACATTTCATAAAGTTTCCTGTAGTCCACTGGAATCCAATTAATGTAAGGGTCAAGGTGGGGAGTGCCACAATATGTTTTACAACCAAAACCATTTGGCTTTTCCCCTGTAAAATTTTAAAATCTTCTTGTATTTCTTTTGGAGTTGCTGCCACAGGATTATGAAATAGCATAATACTAAAACCAAAGTAGGAAATTATATCGAGTACATGCACATACTTGTACCAACATGGTATTTCAGGTTTTCATTTTACTTAACACATTTTAAATTTACTGAGTAAATGGCAACACAAGCATCACAACCATACTTTATTCACGTCTGCTTAGATTTTTATCTAGATCAAAAATGCTATTCTATTTTGTCCCAACAATTCCTTTCAAGTAAGAGGGAAGTAAAACTGCAATGCAAGATGAGATTACCAGATTCAGGAATAAACTGATACGTTGGGGCTGGGGGTGTGGGGGGATGTATGTGTGTTTTTAAAAGAAACAAAAAAACCCAGGGACTTTTAAAAGTGCCAACCTCAGTAAGGAAACACATCAACTAAATTTTAGTAAGGATAAGCCTATTTCTACTGAGATTAGACAGATCAATAACTAAAAGAGAAAGAACTTGTGAGAGCAGACCCCTTCTATCATCCCCAAGGTACATCCCACCAGCTTGCCTTAACATCCTGATCCTGCTTCCAGCAGAGCCCTGAGCCAGCACAAAGGGATTCAGGAACCATCTCCACACTCAGATAGTTCCACAGTTCCCATGCACTGAAGTGTCTCCAAAGTCATCCTTGGCAATGCCAGTTGTTACACTGTATCACTACAGCAATTACAAGCCAGGAACATCCAAAGGACCAAACACTTAAAAACGAAGACAAAGTTGCTTGTGGCTGCAGTGCCAACTGTTCGTTCAGATTGTGCACTTACTATCTACCTCATTTTCTTACTACGCTACTGGAAAGTGGTTCTCCAAGGAAGAAGAGCTGACAAGAACTGAGTATTACCTGTCCTGACCTTCCTCTTCTTCCATGAATGAGGCACTCAAGAGAGGTACTGGCATACTGAGATTGTGCAGAGGCCAGAGTCTCTGATCTGGGAAGCGTAAACACTAAAGGACTGAATGAATATGGGAAAGCTTATCCAGTAGAAACTGTAATTCATTGTCCAAAGGAAACAACTGAAATTCTGAAGGATCAGCTGATTATATAGTCTGACACATGCAAATCCATGCAAAGCCTATTTTGACTCCTTTTTAGAATCCAGTCAAGTAATCAATCCTTATCATTTAAAATTAACTGGAGGATACAATAGTAAGATGCAGATGATACAGCTGAAACATTCTGGTTTGGATTAGTTCTGCACAAAAACAAGGAATGGATAATGTTGTTCATGACTCGGGCTAATGAATCTGTATTATTTCATGATTTACTGCATTGGAAAGAAAGAAAATCCAGTAAGCAAAATACCAGAACTTAAGCCACATCAGCAGTTACAGGCTCAAGAGGGCAAGAAAAAGCAGATAAAATGAGATTACAAAAGTGACTGCGTTAGTGCTTTGCCGAGAATCATGTGTTCCAGCTATCACAAAGAACCTTTTCTTAAAGCTACGCATGAAATTTACAGCACTTTCTCTTTCATGAAGTATATACTTCTCCATTAACAAGTTCTTTCAAAATAGATGTGGCAAAACCACCATAGCAGACCTGGCTTTTAATTTCTAGGTTGGTTGAGATTCATAGGACTGAGTTTCAAGGGGGGAAACCCACCAACAAAAAGCCCATACTGATTTTCAACATATTCTCTGAGCAATCAGAGTGAAAGTTAAAAGAACTACACCCAGATCGCACACAAATGTGTGTAGTCTTGAAGATAAGTACACTTCAGAAAGTGAAACCAGTAAGAAGCATTACATCACTTAAATAATTACGGAACATATAGGAAAAAAAACCTTCTTTTCCCTGCTCCCTTTGCAAATAGTGTTCAAAGTAGGATTTCAGATGATCAGCAAAGCATTTCATGGTATGACTGAACATGTCACATTCTAGAAGTAATTAAATAACATCATCAACAGGGAGTGACGGCTCAAATCACTAACGCAGCAGTGTGGAGGCACAGGACAACCACATATTTATATTCCTCTAAATACAAAAAAGTTCCAGTACCTAAAAAAATCCAAACACACAGACTAACTGAATTTCAGCAGTATAATCCTGCACAGAGAATAGGCAGTTCCTCCCCAGAAACTCAAATGTTTTTGCACAGTGGTAAAAAAATTTTAATCTTTGTACATCAGTGATCCTTTCAGCTGGTTGTAAAAACACACTAATTTACTAAAGCCTATTATGATAATATTCACATGAAAGACACATCTAATGTTCCTGAAGATGAATTCAAAACACTTCTTTCAGCCAAATTAGCAAGAACTCATTCACTGCTCTCTAGGATTCTCTTGAAGCAAAATGACAGCACATATTCTTCAATGACTTTCCATTTGTCACAAGTTAACTTGAAAGGAACATTATCTGATTTAGACAAAAAATGTCATTAAATCCACTTTGTAAGAAAAATCAGAGAAACTCTATCCACCAAATCTTTATCAATATTACTGAACAGAGTAATTAGGTATGAGCAGGTCCTTTTACACTTGATTGTCTTGTCAGGCATTGACCTAACTTGGGGAAATTTTATCTGAATTCAGCTTCAGATACTGGGGTCAAATACCAGTCTGGTAAGACCACTGCCCACCTCAGTGTGTCTCCAGACACTGCCTGTCTTTTATTGCAGCAATACCATCACTCATCTGCTTCTTTTCCACCATGGAAAAGTCAGAAGTGAAGTAAAAGTAACTTTCTACATCAAGCTGTCCCACTTTTCTACAGTTTATTTCATGGACTTCCTACTCAAATACCCCTTATCTGTCAACAGGTTTGGTGCATCGGATGGAACAGGGCAGGCAGACTTTCCTCTCTGCAGTCTTCCCCACTCAGGGGATTTTATTCTACTTAGTCTGAGAGTGCCCCCCCAAAATCCCTGTCTCATTAAGAAAGGGAATTTCTTCTCTTGCTCAAGCTGTGACCCAACCACAACATGACATGCTGTTTTCAATTACCAAGTCTACTAAGATGAGGAAATCTTGGCTCAAAATCCAACCATACAGAAGATCCATACACTCTACAGTTTCCTTGTACTGCAGACATTTTCCCTTTTCTCCAGGCTCAATTATTTCACAGAAAGCCATTTACTCTGAATGAGGATGCGGGAGCTTCCTGTACACAATAGTGTTTGTAAATTCACTGCAGTTACATTCACCACACTTCCCCTCAGAGCATGCTTCCTCTGAGACTACCTTAGTTACTAATGAAACAATCAGAGACACTGTGCTCTGTACCTACATAAGTAAGCAAGCAGCATCCATCCTATCTTATGACTTATTATTTTCCATTTATCTTCAAAAAAGCATCCTTTTGATCACTCAGCTTTAGTTCTCTTATTAATTTCCACAGCCTTAGTCATCTCCGGTGATGACTCTGCTTGAGGTTTTCACAACAATAGCTCCAACATCCCAACATCAAAGCAGATTAAAATGTACTGGACCCACACACTGATCAGTCTTCCCATATGGGCGACCTCTATTAATAAATCAGCTTAAAAATCACCTCAATCTTAATTTGGCTGCAATCCTCCTGTCAGCCAGCCACTGTATCAGTAACATCTTGTGGTATTTCTGTTGCTTGGAACATCATTCCTCATTACTACAGGGCTTCTATACAACCTTCTTCCTTTATGCACCAGCTTCCAAGATGCTTGACAACAATACACAGTGGAACAATTCACATCTCATTGACTTCAACTGAAAACCTCTGCCTGTGGCTAAAAAAAGCTATTACTGAAATTGACGTATATTCAAAACGATTTTATTTACACTCCATGCCTTAACACACCACTGTTCTTTTTGTTCTGTATACCATTCTGTATATGGATCCTTCTGCCATCACACAACAGCACATTTCACCAATTTGGCCTTTCCTCTTTGATGTAACAAAAGTTCGAAGTACTGGTTGCCAGCATCATCTCTTACACATCTAACACTAATGAGTTCACCTATTTACAAAACAAAACCTGGAAGGTGGAACATGGAAAGACAAGGTAAAGAACTCAAAAGACAATCTAGTACAGTTATTTCACAAGACACAGCAGAAATTCTATTAAAGAATTTCTATTCGATCTTCCTCATTCAAGAAAACATTGTCACAGATATAAAACTGACTCATTACAACTACAGTTCAAATAGTTTTGACAATAAGTCACATGCTATGGCAAGTCTTGGATCCAACCAAAACACAGTTCCAATCTGGATTCAAAATGCTTTATTTGGTGTACACAAAACCAAGTCGGTTCACCAACACTGTGGTTCCATGCACATTTCTTCAGCAGCAGTGCTCACCACAGCTACTACCACCATCATCCCAAAGTTCCTCCACATCCTGTCAGCAACAAAACAAGGGTATTCTCTTCTCTGGGACTTTTTCTCTCCAGTGTAGTTAGTTCCCTGCACCAGTTTACAAAATGACTCAAGGAATCCAGAGGATGTCACCAAAGGAGAAAGAGCAGCAAGAAAAGGTTACTCACTCTCCACAATCAAATGCAATGTGAAGTTTGACTAATAGTTGGTAGAGTCTTCAAAAAATGAACATTCCCAGTCCCATGCACTCATTCCTACAGTAGAGTTGTCCGCTTTCATTGTAGCGGATGTTTGGGAAGCCATGTAAATCCTAACTGCACCATTTTTCAGCTGATCCTTTGGTGTGGCTGCAACAGCTGCTTCCTTCAAGTACAACACTGTCGCTATCTTCATTCAGCCATTTTCAATGTAAACATCTTAATGTAAGCAGACAGCTATAAGACTACTCTTGCAATACACTGTTTCTTCTATATAGCTTTTAAAAAAATTAACAGTAGGAAAAATCACCTGCAAAGCAAGAGCAGACTTAGTAGAAAAAGGCCACTAAGACAGCAGTAACTACCACTAGGATTCACCATGGCAGTGTTCACTGTATCTAGCTAGCTGATGGCTGCTTCTTCTTTGGCCTGTACTTGTTTTGCTCTGTATTTGTGCAGTTTGTTCCTCCCTTCAACTAGGCCTCGGCTAAGAACCCTTCAGCCAGCAGCCATCACTACTAAAGAGGTGCAAGAGGGTTGGTGCTTTTTTGAATGCTTGGAAGACTTTAAATTTGCAGTGTCAGAATATATACATCTAGGTATTAGCCATATAGGGAAAAAACAGAAAGCCAGGCCTATGTGTATTTTAATATACTGCCTTCAATCTAGTGAATTCCTCCTCTGATGGGAAGAAGTTAACTGTGCATGCAGGACTTGCTGCCTGTCAGCTCTTCCCAGGTACATCAGGGTGATCTGACACTACCACTGAAGTCAAACTAACAGGGAACTATGTTCACTCTGCTGCTCCATCCAGCCAAGATGTTTTCTTGCATTCCCTCCCACTACAAACAGAGATTATATGACCACAGAACAAGTCATTTCCCATGGTGGATCCATCACCCCACTGCTGGAGGGGGTGACAGGTAACAGACAGGGAAAGGGAATTCTCGAAGGTTGGTCTGACAGGCAGCTACAACTGAAGCAGGAACCTACAGCTGTCAATATGAAGAGAGCAGACTATTCCTATTAAAATGCCTCACAACTCCACAAAACTATACCCTTGTAGTCAACCTTTTTGTTCTCTCTGAGCTTGGGCTCAGTCTCATCAAGTCACCCTGGTCTGGCCCCAGGCACATCAGTCCAGTCCTCTTTTGCAGGCACTGTTTCGGAGGCTCCAGTTTCAAAGCTGACACTCACCTTTTCCCCTCATCTCCTAACACCCACAGTCACTCCCAAGTCTATTCTGCTCACTGAAGCAGGCAGCAATACAAAATCAAACTGTAAAATTCACTGCACATGGTATTTGTACAGCAATTGACTCATTCAAGAGCTTGTAAACTGGTTATGGGCTGCTGCCTCCCTGAGCAAGTCTGAAATTTCTGGTCAAATCCACACACCATTTTCCTTGTGTTTAGATACTTTTAAACAAAATCCCCAACAACTAGCATGATGATCTTACACCTATATAAATAAATTATATCTGTATATAAGATTTTAACAGTTACTTAAAAGCTTGCACATTTGAAAGACTTCTACTTTGGTTGGACTCTTCTATAAGATCCATTTAAATTCATTAACTTCAGCAGAAAATTTTAAGAGCCACACTGACTTCGTCAACTAACATTTATATCACAGCATCTGACACCAAGAAATCCTTCTATCCCATACACTTGAAGGATTTAACACATTTTGAAGATGGATATTTCAGTACATGCACGTGAGAGCATGTACAGTAGCAAAATACACTAGTATTGCAATGCCTCCCCTCAAATAAACTTCAGATACTTTCACAAACTATCAGAACCCTCAAAAGTTACACCAGTAACTTCAGCTTCAATAATTATGTTCATTAATATCCACACATAGATTCCAAGCAAGTGTAGTGAGAGAGACTCTCCCAACTTAGTTGGGAGAACTAAATGCTCCCGAACTCTGAGGTGCGTCCTGCCCAAAACTACAGAAATTCATTTCAAATTAAACAGAAAATATACTTTCTCAATGATAAAAACAATCAATTAAGGAAGGAAAGTCTTAGTCAGAAAACCAGACTTCGCCTACAATTAAGTTGGAGCTTTGTTTACATTTTCCCCTTGGCAAGAAAAGGAAGTTATGTCTTCCAGATTTCCTGCAACAAGCTCTCTCTGCATTTCCAAAGCATTTTTTTGTCCTGTAACATGAACACACAAGTTTTACAGAACAGTCAAAAGAGTATCACACATATTGACATAACATGTTGCTGCTGAAAACAGAGGCACCAATCATGTACACATTTAATTTGATTAATTCAGCAATATCTACGCATACCTCATGTACACAGACTTTTAAACGCTGCACAGTTAGCAGAGCTTAAGGGGTAGTTTTTAAACTATTTGCTAAGCAAATCTGCCCTTTGAGCAGACTGTTGATATGCCTTAACTCTTTCTTCTCCCCCCACAAGATCTGAAGCTTTTCAGTTGTCCCATAACACTGAAAAAATAAGATTTTTTTAAAGAAATCAAACAAAAGTTTGCTTTCCTTCTAAAAGGTCTGTTGTATTGCACTAATTAGAGGAGATACTCCATTAAGGTGATCAACCCACTGCTCCTAATGTAATTTTAGATGAAATTTTGTTTATCTTTCTCTCTTATCCACAACTGTCCTTGATGCTACTATTCCTTCACATTCAGAGCAGGGGCAAAATGCAGAAAGGGAACACTTTGCTAGCCTGCACTGTACTTCGCAAACCTCCTTTGAGTCTTCCATTCTTTGAGAAGTTCGTCAATATATAGAAAAAAACCCAACCAAACAAAAAAATGAAACTCCGCTTTTTGGGGGGTTTTTGGGGGGCAATCTTACTGCCCTCTCTACATACATGACTATTCCCACTCAACTCTCCATTCACACTCCACAAATAGGAACAGTTAGCTGGATCTGTTTTCAGATCAGTTTTAAGACTGACAAAAATAAAAAGTTAATTTTAACAAAGAAACAAGTTAATCTTGTAAATGTGCAGAAAAAAAGGCAAGTTCCATTTCCTTCCAAACTTAAAACACGGATGAAGCTCCAGATTCAAAAGATGTTTAAATGAAAGCACTCTGATTACTGCTGAAAGTTGCTAGTGCCCTGATACAACCGGGCTTTGATACAGCTGAAACCCAGACACAAAACGTGGCATTTTCCGATTTCATTCTTCAGAAAAAGTAAGTTGGTAGCTAGAAACAGAATGAGGGGAGAAGGAAAGTAGATACCTAAGACAATGGTGGGGAAATACCTAGATTGGCATAAATCTGTTGATTCAAATGGGAAATTTTGAGTCAATAATTAACTGACAAATTACGCAGTAACAAAATTACTTGAGATATTCGCAGCAGAAAAAAAATGTCTTGAGAAACTTAGAGCAAGACAATACAAATTTTATTTCACCTAAAGTGGAAGAGTCCCAAGTCGTATGAACAGATATTTTGAAAAGTTTGTTTTAAGATTATACTTCTGATTACAACATTTTCAGTAGCCTTGTAATTTAAGCTTAAAAACCAACTTCAAGTAGTAAATGCCCAGGTTATAGCATCAAAGTTTGTGGTTAAACGCAGTTAAAGACAAGCAGCTTTGACTGAGTACAGAAATACATGAGTCACTTTACCAGTGCTTCAGGTTTGTGTCTAGAACTACAAAACACCATTAGACAGGGTAATCTACACTGTATGAGAACCCTACTATGTTACAAGGGTATTTTGGCATTTCTAGCCCAAATGCACATTTTCCAGAAATGCTTAGAGAAGGCCTAAGCCCTAGAGAGATTTTAATGACCAAATAAAAAGGAGGTACTTTCTGCCCCAAATAATGTATCTTTTTATTTAAAAAAAATCAAGCCAAACAAAAAAAAAATCAAGCCAA
The DNA here is from genome assembly GCA_013396755.1 of Sclerurus mexicanus. Taxonomy (NCBI): domain Eukaryota; kingdom Metazoa; phylum Chordata; class Aves; order Passeriformes; family Furnariidae; genus Sclerurus; species Sclerurus mexicanus. The sequence goes on along the minus strand of VWZF01001679.1, from coordinate 1,203,376 downwards.
ACAAAAAAAAAGAACAAAAACTAAACAAACAAACAAAAAACACACAAATCCAAATTAGTTTCTTAAATATTACCTTTGGCTGTTAAAAAAAAATAAAAAACACCTAAAAAAACATTAAAAAAAATCCCCAAACCAGAAAAGTCAGCCAAGATGGGATTTGAGAATTTGAGGCAGTAAACACACATTTTTATCCCAAATTTACATAAGCTAATACCCCAAATCACTCATGAAAATAAACTGCAGAGGTGATGGAGACTCTTGATCCCTTGGGAGGGTGGGGAGCCTCACAGGGACTGAGCAGCAGCCCCTCACTGCTGTCACACACGTTCCTTTGTAGAAGTTACGGTGCTTACATCCAGCTCACCAGTGAAAACTACTGCCTCTCAGGAGCAGAGAAGTACTGACACAGTTTAGATCCTTACCGAGGCCATCATCACACTGAATAACAGTGTGCATTTGGTCAACTCAGCATTCTTCTACCTTGCTAGTCTCTGAAGCATAATAAATAACCAATTTCAAAAACTTCTTAGAAGTACCTCATTACAGACTGACAAAGGTATTTTCAACATAAAATGTCAGCATAAGCAGTTCAGTGTATTTCAGGCAGCTGCAGTCACAACTAGAATGACTTTAAAGAAATCCAAGAATGTATTAACATTATCTTCCTGCATTATAGACATTTTATATGAATTTCATCTCTCGAGATAGCTGAAACTGAGATGCCCAGTACAGCATGAGCCAAGGTACAGGACATCAGCCTTTACTGCCGTGCTTGATTAGTCTGTGATTCATTGGGTTTTTTTAAATGGATAATACAAAATTCCACTGTGTATATGCCTACACTTCTTCCTTCAAGACAAAATCTTCTGGTCATTCAACTAAGTATCACAAGCAGCTTCAGAGATTGTTAAGCTTCCATGTGTTTTAAGAAACAGACATCTGGGTACATGAGAGTAAACATCTAAATGCCCCCATATGTAAAAAAGTACTTCAGCACAACCTCATCTTAAACACTACAGAATTTTTGTGGATGGGCACTATAATTATCACAGCAGCAAGAAGGCTTTAAATAAGACATTTTCCTAGGAAAAGTCAAAAATCATCAAATCCACAGCAAACCCAGTTCCTCAGTTCCAACAGCCAAACAACCTCCCCTCAACCTTTACATCAAGAGTCACCATAAGAACAAAGTTAAAGCAGAAGATCAAAAGAGATCAAAGAATAAGAGAGCACCAGTCCACAAGATACTGTCTGGTTGCATTCTGATTGTACTGTTACGTTAGAACGCCTTTTAGTCAGCTCTCATGCAGCATTTCCAATATTGTGGTCAGGGGGAAAAAAAAAAAAAAGGGATGAAAAGGAACTTTTGTCGCTCATACTGATTATTTTTAAAGCAATTAGAATAACCTACCCATTACAGAAGTGATTTATATACTTCACTGGGCTAGCAGATTATAAGCAAAGCAGCACTTCACTTTCTCACTAACACAACATGATCTATCTGGTCACTCAAGAAATACTTCAATTTACATATAAATAGGGATAACTTCACTAACGTTGGATGTCTTCACCAGACACTGGTATTGTTGCTCTTTGCCTCCAAAACCTTGATTAAGATCTCAGTGATGGACTATAGGGCCCAAACTACAGTCTAAAACACACATGCAAGCACAGAGCAATACTGATCACACAGAGCTTCTGCAAGTACTGGGTCACAAAATAACAAGCCCAACGAAAAGACCAAACAGCAGTCATTTATTACACTGCTGTTTCAACTCATTTGAGTTGCCATTGTTACCATCAGTGGAAGTGTAAAATGTCCTGACAGTAACCCTGAAACTGACTTTTAACAGATCTTGGACAAGGTTTCCAAATTAGAGGAATCTTGCACACCATTAACTAGCTTGAGCTCTCTAAAGCACTTCCCACTAGATAACACTGAAGATCTGAAGTGATGCTAGGAAAAACAGATTTATCTTAAAAGCTGCACGTTACCATACTGAAATAATACTATATCAAAGAGGACAAAGTAGAAATAAAAAGATTCTTTAACAATATGGAGAATCACAATAAAAGCAACACTAGAAAGATATTCTTTAAAAGACACTTAAAAAAAATTAAATTCTACCCTTTACAATTTTCTGTAGTGGATTGGAAACAGGAAACAATAGGTAAGACAAGCAAAGATGAATACAAAAAAATCCAATCTTCCTAATACAGAAAGAATTGGACATACAATGATGTTTGAGTGCCATGCACAGTGTATAGTATGACAACTGAATTTAGATGAAACTTGAGTACAAAGATCAAATAGGGTTTACATTTATACAGATAACAGCTTGCATTAGAATATCAAGTTCAAAAAACAAAAGATCTCTAGAAAATAATTGTGAAACAGAAACTGGTTTTGAAAGATGTTGCCCTCAAACAGTACACCTCCACACTTCACTGCAAGTTTCTTCTTCTTAATCAGTTTTTGCTGTTGAATTTTTTCTTGCATGTTTTAATACTCAAACATTTAAATAACCAGTTTAAACCCACTGATTACAGAAAATCCCCAACAGGCTGAACACGTCTGCAAGGCCACCAGTGTTAAAGTACACATTCAGTAATGTTTGGTGTAAATTTGAACACTTACACCCAGTGGAGCAAACAAACCAGATTTAAATTTAACTAAGTATATAGTGATGCACGTACTTGAATCCAACACATTTCAGGCAATGCAGTTCCACCCCCTGAACCCCTTTACCTCCCTGACCTTGCCCCAACGCTGTGCTAGCAAAGAGACTTTCCACAGCAATGTAATGACTCAGATGAGGAACCTGATATGAAGTTATTTCGTGCTTTAGTGGTTTATTTTTCAGACCGATTAATTTCCTGCAATGTTTCAGAGTGAAGCCATGTAAACACTCTACCAACACAGCTGAAGGGACTGCACAGAAACTAAGAAAAAGCAGCTGTGGACTGAAAGTGTTAAAGCAAATTTTGCCACTAAGCATCTATCAAGAACCTCAAAGGCATCCCTGTTGTTGTAGTTTCTCCCTGCAGTCAGATGGGGAAGAGAATTAGAAGAAAAAAAAAAGAACAACACAGTCAAACTCATGGGTTGAGATAAGAACAGTTTAATAACTGAAATAAAACAAAATTTAATAATCATATTATAATAATAATGGCAATGAAAAGGGAGACAACAAAAAGAGTAAAATAAAATCCAAGAGGAACAACTGATGCACAATACAACTGCTCACCACCAGCTGACCAATGCCCAGCTCATCCCCCAGCAGTGACTGGCCCCTCCTGGCCAACTGCCCCCAGTTTACATTCTAGGTGTGATGTTCTAGGCTATGGAACACCCCTTTGCCTAGTTTGGATCAGCTGCCCTGGCTGTGCTCCCTCCAAGCTTCTTGCATAGCTCCACACTGGCAGAGCACAGGAAACTGGAAAGTCCTTGACTTAGGGTAAGCACTGCTCAGCAACAACTAAACCTTCAGCACCTTATCCGTATTACTCTCATTCTAAATCCAAAGAACAGTACTGCACTAGCTACTAGGAAGAAAAGTAACTATCCCAGCTGAAACACGGACAACATGTAAACAAGTCTACCAATACAACCAAGGGAACTGTGCAGAAGCAGGAAAAAAGCAGCTGGGAGTGCAAGCTTTTAAGCCACTTGTACCATTAAGGATCTATCAAGAACCTCACACACATCCTTATAAAGTCAGAAAGGATCTGCCATAGTCCCAAAGACAGAAAAAAAGGGGACTTCAGGTCCTCTTCAATTTCAGGTAAACCTCTGACATGATCTGGTCTCTGCTTGAACACTGGAAACTAAAATACCACAGTCAAGAGAATATGAGAGTAAAATGCTAAACCGTTACAAAACTTCAGACACCAAGCTATGCAATAAGTGTTGCTTACGCCATCAGTGATATTCAACTCCTTCCTATCCATTTTTCTTCTTGCCCATTTCTACTCTCACAATTTTCACTGTTTTTACACAAAACATACAAGGATTTCAGACCTCCCAGCATCATTACAGTTGCTATCCTTCTTGGGAGACATGCAGGACAACTAGATAGGTAACAAATGCAAGACTAGCATCAAATGTGGCATCTACAGTCCATTCTTCTTATAGTTCAGGCATACCTGGTAAGCCAACATATGAAAGAGCATACTGAAAATCTGCAATAGCTTCTACTCAAGGATTTAAAGACATATTCTTCAAAGAACCTCAGAAATTAAATGAAGCAATAAACAGACTCAGTGGAACCTCACCTACCAATAGTATCTGAACTAAGATTCCCCGTCCTCACTGCATGTACAATAAAGCTTCTGCACCAGGTTTCCAGTGTGTGAAAAATGGTATAAGCCACTGATCTGATAACAGATGTCAAATATGTTAAGAAAAAACAACCAAACAAAAAATGTAGACTTAATACTGAAACTCACAGTTCTCTATCAAAACTTTCTTTAGTATTATTTAGAACATAATTATTTCTTGAGTGCAATCTCACAATTTACCTACAGATCTTCTGACTGATTAACATGAACTACATGTAGTCTATGTGAAAAATCAACAGGATATTTTGATTCATTTTACTTTTAGTCTCTGAAAGGCAGCCAGCCACAACTATCTTCATTATTGCTGTGCACCTAAAACATCAGAATAAACACCCCTTTTCTTGCATGTGGTCTGATATATCAAGACAAAACAAGTGGCAGGAGGGGCAGGGCTAATGTCCCACCTCCTCCTTTGGCCACATGCAGGACCTCAAGACAAGACAACACCAATGCAGCCTGGAAAACAGGACAGAGGAAGACACTGTTCCAGCCCAGAATTCATTCCCTACAAGCCTCAAGGTTAACTGTCATCAGTGACAGTGGTAAATCTGACATCATGTACACAGTAACTTGAAAGGCCGCTTTCAAAATGAAGGCTAAATATTTTGTTGTTAATTCATCAAGCTCTGGCAGTCTCACTGAATTAAATTCAAAGCGCTGGCTGCAGAGACACAACATTCTACTCTAATTTAACCAGCAGCAACATACCTTCACAACACAAAGTTTTGAGCTTCTCAGGCAGGCTTGCAAACCAAGAGGAGGAAAAGAAATAAAAATCACTATGACAAGTCCATACAAGTCTTCCAGGAGAGCTTATAAAAATAATCCTATTCTTTCATGTATGACTCTTTGCAAATCAGTCCATGCCAGCTATAAGCATTACACCACCACTGTATCTATGACTCAGCAAGGGGACCTGGACATACGAGGAAAATCCACTTATTAATGTAAGAGGCAAGGATTTAAAACAGCAACAATTACAACAATGCCAGAGTCAATGAAACAAGATGACTTGTGCCTGTGCTCCTTGTATGTTTAAGCATACAAATTAGATCAGAATGTCAAACCCATTTATACATTGGCTAAATCTGAAAGCAAGTAAAACAATGCTTAGTGCAGCTGAGCTGAAATACAAAGGGTTCAATAGCTGTTTTCATCTCCAGTGAACAAAAACAAATACCGCCTGTACATCTGACACAAACCACTGCACTCTATTTCCAAGATTACCTGTATGCAGCCCAACTATGCAAATCTAACTTTAGATCTGAATAAAAAAAAGTGAGCAATCAGCAGTTTCATGTTGTAACTTAAGATACAAACTTGATTGACTCTGATATTTGTTACCTATTTACATATAAGCACGAACAGATAGTAATGTTTACAGAACATTATTCACTGCAGCAAAGTAGCAAGTTCTTAAGTGGCTCAGTTATCCTTCCCTCTATCAACTAGGACTAGTTAGAAGGAAGTTATTCCACGGAGGGATTCTCAGTACATTATCTTCATCTAGATATTCTACAAAATGAGCACTCAGACACTGCCTTGTAAACATCATAGTCCACAGAGTCTGTATGTTACTAAAAGACTTCTCTTCCACATCCTCATAAATACTTTCTATAGAATTAATTTTGTTATGTTGACAGCTGACTCTTAAGTCAACACGGGGAGGGGGGAGGAGGAAGAAATATTTTCATTCACTTCTTAAGCTCAAATAGAAAAGGATCTAAGAAGCAATACCTCCCCCTGCACCTCCCTGTGTAAGGAGGGATAGAAATACAGAAGCAGGATGAAACATTTGAAAAAATAAAGGAGAGACTTAGAAGACTCACCCTACATCTTTCAGACAAAGAGAGTAAAGCTTTAACTCCTCAGGCTTCTCACTGCCTCAGAAAGAGTTCTGAGCATTAGAAATTTTGTATCTCAGTTTCTGTTTTTATTTTCTCCACTTCTAAATGAAAACAGAGCATGAAGTATGTGGTACAACCGGAGGTGATCACATCCCAGTGGTATATCTGTCAAACACTTTAGATTTCTGTATTATGTTACACTGGTTTGGAGCAAAGCCCCGAGCGATGCTACACTGCCTAAGCTAAATTCTCACACAAATGCAGTATCCTCGTATCAACACGTATTTGATCATTTAACTATCGTATTTTATATTAGCACTCGACATGTGTGTCAACTTTCACCCAGCGGCCTCAATGGGACGGCGGGGGAGAGCAAGTAGAAACACGAGCCGACAGGAAAGCACTTATCCCGCTGGCAGCAGGCATATTCCAGAGGCGAAGGCGAACAGGTCACCCGCAGAGCTGTCCCCCCAAGTTCCTCCCGAAGCACGGCGGTCCCACCTGTAGGGAGAGCAGCGGGACGGGGCCGGGGGAGCTGTCGGGGCCGGGGAGCGCCCCGCCGGCAGCGCCGCGGCCGCGGCCGGGCTCTCCGGCACGGCGCACGGGCGGGGCT
>VWZF01001679.1:1168262-1195601 GCA_013396755.1 Sclerurus mexicanus | reverse complement strand
CTCCCCTCAGTTCCCCCCTCAGCTCTCCCCTCAATGTTTCCCCTGCACGGCCGGTCTGGGGCCGTGGGGGAGCCGAGCTCAGCCCCTGCCGCGACCCCCCTCCCACAGTGCCTGCCCTGCTTGCCCTCACTGTGACACATCTCGCAAGCAAGCTCATTACCGTGCTCAGATGGAGAGGTGTCTGCAATGGAAGTTGTGTGTCAGCACATGTTCTTTGTCCTTGAGACTTAAGCTGCTTATACTAAGCATATGTCTGTCTCCGTGCTTTGCCAAACTACTGTAAGCTGGTTACAGGCAGGACACTGATTCCAGTTTTATTGTTCATGCTAGAAATATATACTGCTCACTTGGAAATAAACTCCCACCACCTTCCCCACTTCTGATAACCTCTCTCAGCACCAGAAACTAGTATTCAACACACTGAGATGAAGGTACATGCCCGCTGTTCCCACTACTGCTGGTGCCACTCTTGCTACATTTTCTTCAAAGAAAGGTGTTATGTGGATGCAGTCAGGATCAGCCACCATATCTGCAAGATCAATGTTTCCTAAATCAGAGAGAGTGATCAAAAATCCAAAATAGTCAACGTTCTATTAGAACAATGAAACCACTTAAGTAAGCAGAACTACTGGAGCCCTCTAAAAGAACTAAGCACTGTGCGTCTATATAGGAGAAGGTCTGAGACAGAGTTTCTTGCACAGGCCAAAAATCTGAAGTCACATGGCAGAAAACATTCAGCAAGCTGAAAACCACATCTGTGATCATTCTTGGTTGGTAAAGGCAAGCTATGACTGATTGCATTCCCTCCTGATTCTGCTGACAGTCCATTTCTGGAGGGAAGCCTTCCTCCCACTTGGCATCGTGCTGTCCTCCATCTCTGTAATTAACTCGCCTTAATGCAGCAGCCCTCCCTAACTACCACTTGGCATAGCGTCCCATAGTGCTGAGCAGCTTACCAAGAACAACCTCTGAGGCATTTGCCTATGCTGTAGACTTTTCTTATTGGTTTCAGCCAAAAAATGGAGGACGAACACAGTTGGACTCATGGACAGTAGCATGTACCCCTTAGGGTTTTAACCATCTCAGTTATTTATATCATCTCCAGTATTGTAGTATACAAGAGAATCACAACCTTTGACTTCCATATCTGCACAGTACCAGAATAAGATGAGGCAATTTTTATCATTGTAATTTAATCGATGAAGTTCACACTGTCAGGGTTATGCTTGTAGCTGTTCAAAGGGGACTGTGACTATGCCCTGTAAGTGTGATGTGTTTGCAAGCTGTTGTTGCTGTTATTAGGAGAGCTTATAAAACTGACTGGCAGGCAGAGCTCAGCCTCTTTGAGTTATTGCTTACTACAGCCCTTCCATCTTCTATTTATGTCTCTTTCCTTGTGCCTGCCCTAACCAGCTTTCCCTTCCCTGCTATTAGGAACCATTGTATGGAATACCACATACACAGTGTTCAGTTTAGTTTTATTTTACCCTGGTTTTATGTAGAATTATGGTAAGAATGTTCATATTGCCCTGCCTGGGCATATAGGGTTTAGGTCTATGACCTCTGTGCTAAAATATTTTTAACTCATTGATCCATATCTCAGTTGGGTCCTTATAGACATTGCAACTACAGGAAAGGCTTTGTTTGTCTGAGCCACCAAAGTCAAGCAACCAACAGACACAAACCTATAGAAAACTAAACTGCAGTAGTTTTAAAGCACATGGAATTTTTAATTTAAACGTATCTGTTAGGAGAAATGGTTGCAGATGAGGTTCTTAAATATGAACAATGTGAGACAATCCCAGCCTCCCTATATCATTCATAATTTATAATATCATTGTTATAATTTTAGCAATGGCTTGATGAGAGCAGCATAGAAATAAGAACCAGTTGAAGTTACATCAGTAAGATTCAGGTCACAGAGCTTTTAGACTAAAAACCAGCTTGGTTTTCAGGTGACTGGAACCAGTTAGGAATTTGTTTCCAAAGTTCTGTAGTTAGGTAAAAAAATCCATTAAATTCTTCAGTAAACCTGACTCATAATCTTACAGGTAGTGAAAATGACAAGAAAAGTCTTGCAAGCTGAATGTTTGGTTTGTTAATGGTCTTTTTTAATATTCTAATACCATTAACTGGAATGTAGTCAAAATGGATGGTTCGACTGAAGTGCTAAGATCTTGCTCTGCAATAGTCATCCTTTCAGTAGGGCAAATAAACCTTCCTTCTTATGACTCAGAGACAAACAGTCTGTTGGGTAACAACTTGGGATGACATCTGGAAGGTTGGAAGGGAGGAAAGCTACCATGTGCTTTCTTTCTCTTTAGACATTTTAAAGCTTAGAGGTCACCCCTTGAGTGCAGAGCACTGTCATTGTCTTGGAGGCTTGTGTGGTCTCATGGGCCAGACAGCTGGGAAGCACACCAAAAGTAAGCTGACTAGCTCCTTCTGCCACTTGGGACCTTGGTGCAGAAGACAGGTTATAAAACACTGAGTTACAAACCTTGCTGTGGAGGAGTGGGAAATGGAGGCTAATTGCATTTACATGCAGGTAATATATTTTCTCAGATGAGAGGATAGAAGATTCACACTGTCTGACAAACACCCCCAGAGCATGTGCACACACATCACTTCCCTGATCACTTAATTATAATCCTCATCCCACGCTCTCAGAAATAAATTCATGTTCCATTTTTGTCAGGATTGAGATATGTTTGGTTTGATCGATTTAAAATAATCTCTCGATGTCCTAATGAGCAAAATCTTATATATGCCCTAAATATTGTAAAATATCCTCTCCTCTTTAGAACAAAAAATGTGCAGAATGAGATACTGTCTGAGCCACACAACGGTTTGCAGTAGCTCATACACAGTGGTGTAATACTTTATTCATGTTTTTGCAGGGACTTCTGTAAAATACTTAACCAGTGATAATCACTGTACATACACGCTGAATTTTATCTCCAAATTCGAGTGTTAGCAGGAGAGATTGATTATATGCCACCACTTCTTAAAAATAAAACCAACTCGAATGTCTGTTGTAGTTCATTTATCCTTCATTTGCACTAGGAAGCTCAAGCTCTGAAATGCCTTTTTGATTATATTTATTGGAGTTTATTGAAGAGAAAATACACTTAGAAAAAAACCCCAACCAGTTCACTTCCATTGTTTCATTTTGTGTCCATGATTCATTTCTTAGACTTTTGGATGTTTCTCTTGATTTTCATTCCAAATGTGTACTGTTTGTTATTATTAATCATGTATTTGTATTGCTGTGTTGTCTAGAGGCCCTAATCAAACGTGGGGTCTCGCTGTGCTGGATGGTTTGCCAAACTCATATTCAGCACATGCTCTAGAGAATTTATCAATTAACTGGCAGATGTGATCATGCCAGGTACCTCCTGCAAACCAGTGAGAAAAACAGATGTGTGTAATTTTTGGTGAAGTTGGGGTCATACCATGTATTACAGAAGGTACCTACTACAGAAGCAATGTCAGCTGCATTAGTTAGAGAATGCGATTCTGTTTTGCTGTAAACAACACCTTTTTATCCATGACCATTTAAAGTGTGACTTTCTAGTATTATGGCTCAAATCCTTAAAGTCTAATTTATCCTGGTTTTGTTTTGGTTTGGTTTGTTTTGAATGTATGTATTTCAGTTCACTTTCATGGCACTTAAGGAAGTAAATCATGGCTAAAGAAGAGCTTAGAATACTTTGAAGTATAATTTGTTTATTGATAACCGATCCACAATAACTAAAGCCACAAGGGCTGAAAAACAGATTTAAGATTGATGCTTACTATGCTACACAGGCTTCATTTTTATCATGGGTGGTATTGATGAGATTCTGCAAATATATAGATCTGGACTATTACTAGCTCTTTAATGTTTTTCTTTTTCTGTTGCCTTTCTTACTATCTGAGCTTTTCTCACTATCTAAACCTACTTTAAAATTTAGTAGAAGAAGCTTATTTGCCATACTCACATACACGTTGCTTGCCATACATCATCCAAGAGACTCTCAAAGAACAGACTGAAGTTGATACACAAACCACAGTAACTGGCTTTCTATAATCAGCAACGACAGAGTAAGAGATGTGCTTCCTTGTGTGAAATAGGTGCTGTGGAAGCACCGCAATGACAGCAATGTTCTTTCTGCCCTGGTTTTGCTTGTTCCTTCAATCAGATCTTCACAGAGAGGTGAAGAAAGCCCTGTGTTCCAGCAAGAGAGCTGAGGAAGAAGGGAGGTGAGGGTGAAGGATTTTGTTTGCTGCCAGCAGGAGAGAAGGAGGCAGCTGTTATGGGGACTGCCATGTAACTGGCTGCTGTGGGATCTCTGCCTGTTCTGTGATGAAGCAAATTCCCCACCAGCATGTGCTGGGGAAAGGTGAAAGGCACACAGCCACCCTGTGCTTCTGGGGAACCTGGCAACTTCGATGAGGTGAAATACTTGTATCCAGCAGGAAAAAAGTGCAAACTATTCCTGTGAAGGAGACGTTGAAACAGGCCCTGCCCCAAGCAGGTGGCAGAAGATACATGTACATCAGGAGCCTTTGAAGAAGCACAAGGAAAAGAAGTGTCACTAGACTCCCTTGTTAAGATGGGGAGGCCTGTCTATGGAACAATCCAGCACCTCAAGAAATGAAGACAATGTTGGTAGTGCTCTATGCCAGGAGGTTAAACCTTACAAAACTACTGGCCTATGAAGTCCGTGGGCTGACAATGCTGGGCAGCAAGCACATGGCCATTACATTTAGACAAACTTACACTGGGAGGCACAAAATTAATTAGCTTGTCTATGTGACCTTTATGTAGCTAACTTCTGCACATGCACAGGGGAAATCTCTCACTCTGATCACCAAGACATATCCTGAAAGGAATGTTACTTCATTGTAAATCAAATTTCAGTTGGATTAACCTTTAGTAGGGTTCTTAAAATGGTGTTGTTATGTGTACATAAGGGGATTGTTTGCTGTTACTGTTGCTACAGTGTCACTGACGCTTTTGGTGAGGGTATAATCACTCACCCTGTGGCTTCGTTCCTTGGTAAATGCTCTTTGTAATTGGTCACTGCAAAGAAAGATGTCAAAAACAAACCACTGATGATGATGGCAATTGCTTGCCTTGGCTGTGTAAACCTGCACTGCTTGTCTTTTCCTATCACTCAGTACTTTATCAACTGATCCTTTTCTGTGCACAATGTGTGCAATGCAAGATGTTTGTGAAATGAAGGTTACTCAATACACTGATCTCTCCTCACAGGTCAGTATGTCATCATGCCTACTTTGCTGCCCACTTCAACCTGCTTTGAATGCAGAGTCGATAGCTCCCTACAGCCCTTTGTATGATATCTGAGTGCTTCACAAACCTTAATGAATTTTCAAAAAGCAGTTGTTATATCCACCCTGTAGATTACAATGTGAGACACAGAATTATTCAGATGGATGATCTGCTTGTTGTGGGGGCTCACTTAAGGTATCTGGGCCCTTATAGGCACTTAGCAGCACTGCAGCACCTGCTGTGCTCAGTGCAGGTGTCCCATTCAGTCTGGTTGCCTCTTTGAGTCTGCCCTCTTGCAAACTCGGCACCAAGATTTCAAGTCAAGCACCCAGAACATGAAGAGCAAACTGCTAGCCACAGCTTATGAAAAGTTTAAGTAACAATTGTTAATCTTTGGCGGAGGCGAGGTTGGATTCCCAGGAGAGCACATAGCTATGAGACAGTCCTTTCTCTGCCTGACATTTCTTGCCTCATGCCATCTGTCTTCCAAGTTCTGCAGCATGCTGAGCAAAGGTCAACATACAGAGAACACTTTTTTTTGAAATGTGCACCCCTGATTTATACCCAGAATAGGTCCGTTCTATAAATCATAAATTATCTATCTGGTTAGACGCTGCTACGATCCAGTTGGATCTGGATGTTGTAAAGTGCAGTTACTGATGTTAAAAATAGTTATCCATTGAAACCTAGATAGGTTTTGTTTACGTAGCATCAGCTGAATTCACAGCACTGACTGGAATTTGTCTATGTACTTAATGTATGGGTAAACTAATTGATTGTGAGGTTCATGCTAGAAAGATGATAGTAAATGATCAGTGGGAGGTACAAGAATTGATGACGTTCATATAAAGCCTGTTCATAGAATCATAGAACCATAAGAAAAAGACCTTTAAGATCATGGAGTCCAGCCGTTAACACAGCACAGCCAAGTCCACCACTAAACCATATTCCTAAGCAACACATCTACACATCTTCTACATCTTACCACTGATGGTGACTCCACCACTGCCCTGGGCAGCCTGTTCCAATGCTTGATGGCCATTTCAGTGAAGAAATTCGCACACAGAATCACACAGAGAATTATTTAAGTTGAAAAAGATGTCTAAGATCATTAAGTACAACCCTTGACTGATCGCCACCCTGTCAACTAGACCATAGCACTCAGTACCACATCTAGTCACTTCTTAAACACCTCCAGGGATGATGAGTCCACCACCTTCCTGGGCAGTCCATCCCAGTGGTTAACAACCCTCTCTATGCAGAAATTCTTCCTGAAACATGCTGAGCTGAAAGAGATCCACACAGATCATCAAAGCTCAACTCTTGTCACTGCACAGAACAGCCCTGAGAATCACACTATGTGCCTGAGTGTTGTCCAAATGCTTCTTGAACTCTGGCAGGCTTGGAGCTGTGACCGCTTCCCTGTTTCTGTGTATTCAAGTTGCTGAACTGGTAATCCTTCTGAGATGTTGCTTGAGGAACTCTGGACAAATCTTGTAATGCTTGCTTGTACATCTTACAAGTACATCTTGTAATGTACTGCTGCTTGCTGTACTGTCTTAACAAACATGATGAAGCTGTTATCAAGCTGAGTAGTGTCTGGACAAGACTGAGTATGGTTTGTGAAAGAGATACTGTTTCTGAAAGGGCTGGAAACAAATTGAAACAATCAGTCATTGTCAGTGAAAGAGCAATGAAGATTGAATTGTTAGACTTCTTCAGATACTGGAAGTTTTTGGAGTGCCAAGTAAAAGCAACAGGCAGAGTAGCCAGTAGTCAGAGGGAGAGGCAATCTTGAAAGAAGTAGTCAACATGATGAACACCTAACCTCCCTAAAGAGAGCTGAGCACTGTAATGGGTTGCTCTCAATCAGCAAAAATTCCCTAGTGTCAAAGCTAGATACTCCTCACTGCAATTTAAGCTCACTATTTTTTGTTCTGTCAACAACAGATGTGGAAAACAGATTATTCTCTTAGTCTTTGCAACTATCTTTATTGGACAAATCTGAAGACAGTCACTTTCTCCCCTACTTCTCTATTTAGACTAAACAATTCAAATGTCTTCAGCTTTTCCCTGCAGATATTTTGTGGTTCTTGGTCATTCTCCTAACACTTCTTTGTTGTCTTTGTGATTAGTTCACACATTTCTTGAAGACCAGGTTCCAAACTGGAATCCAGATTGCAGCACAGGTTTTACCACTAGCATGTGCTGTAGGGGACCTCACAGAAGATGCTTTTGGGTTTATCTCCCAATATGAATACCTTTTTTTCCAGCAGTATAATGCTGACCTAGACCTACCTTGTCACTTAGTACATCTCTGACATTGTCCTCTGTGCAATGACTGAGAAAGCCAATATTTTGTCCTCTTGCATTTTGTGCTATTGGTTATCCTAGATGCAGAATATTCTGCCCTTTTTTATTTGCCTAAATTTTTCCTTGTTTATGCTGAATTACCTCTGGCTGAGGCAAATCAACTTCATTACACACATCTTGTGTTCTTACTCCCCTTTGGGTTACCCTGCAACTGTACTATTCATGTTTTTCTAAGGAAGCACAAATTTTCTGACACTCCTTTTCATCTTGGGCATATTTTCCTCAAGATCTGTGGGTTCGCTGAATTTCATAGAAAGCAGAGTTTATGGTCTTTATTTTACTGTTCTTGCTTATTCCCTTCACAAAAAAACAGGGAACACTTACTTCATAGTCTCAGCTGCCTTTCCTCTCAATATTCTCAAGCAGTATCTCTCTACTTCTTGCAATCAAATGGAAAGTGAGTTCCCTTCTACCTGTATTCATCACTAAATGCCTTCCAAGAGTTTTTGGCAAAGTCTATTCTGTATCTTTTTTTTTTCTTAATAAATGTGCAGATGCCAAATCTCTGTGATTTACAAATCTGGACCTTTGGCTGATTATGCTAGCTGGTCTCAAAAAGCCTTGTCTGCATCCTACCCTGTTTAGTGCTTCTGTGACAGCAACCCTGTGCATTTCCTTCTTTATCATCATGCATATGTTAGTGTTACAGTAACATGGATTACCCCACTCTCAGTTGTGCAAATTCAGTAGTAACAGGTTCATTGTATTAAAGATTCCCAGCATTTCTTGTTTATTTCCTGTGTTTCTTGCATTAATAAACAAATATCTGAGAAGTTCAGGGAATCGACTCACTGTTCTTCATGGCGATCCTATGACCCTTAGGAATACAAAGCAAAGAGACCAATTCCCCCTTCTTGACAAGGTGGAATGAACATCTACCCAGTAATTTGTAGAACAGTGTTTCAGAGAACCCAGGTTCTCTTGCTGCTACCATTTATGCAGACAAACGCTCATTTCCAAGATGTCTCTCTCACTTTCTTGCCCTTAATTCACAACTGGAAGAAGAAAAAAGGGTACAAGCTGAATTCCCAGCTGCCTCACTCTCACTCTTTCCACCTTGTAATTATTATTGATCCCTTCAGGCTCTCTTCTAGCAGTATCCTTACCATTCACATGGATGAAAAGCATGCAAAAATAATTACTGAACTGGTGGGGCTTCCTCAGTTCTTTCCAGGAGCTTGAGTACATGCTTCTTGGAACAGCAGTACAGAGTATTGTGGCGGTCTGCCCAGTTCAGGATAGGTTGATGCCACTTTTTGTCTCCTCCATGGAGATCGTATGTCTCAGGTCTTTTGGAGAATGTGACTTTACTTCTTTCATCCTCAATGAGGTATATATATATATCTAATGCTTCTATAGACCACTTCAGCTTGCCAGCTTTCCTTTTCTGTATCTTGACCTTAATAAAGAGTTTGAGAATCAACATAAATTAGTTAGAAGCTCTGGTCCTGACGTACTCTCAGACTATGCATGAAGACCCAAGTCCTGGAAAAGAAGAAGCTCTGAAGCATTAACTGAGGATTTTTTACCTTTTTAGACTGAGAGGAGCATGAGACACCAGTGTTGGCTGTAACACAACTGGTTCTGACCTGTTTTGCTTCCTGACAGTAGTGGTGCTGATGGTACCGGAGGGATTTACAAATCCACACCAAGCCACAAAGCATTTTGGAGATAAATTAAATGTTATTAACAGGTTTTAGTTAAGAAGTAACAGTTAATGAAAGCCTATGACTGCTATTGTGAGATTTGAGATTACATTAAAAGTGGTAGCAGTTTCCTGTTAGGAGAGAAAGAAGAGGAATAATACATGGAAAATCACACAAATACTGACGCTTAGATTCTGACAGGTCTTTTCAGAAGGTAGAATCTGAGGAGGTAATTTGTGAACCTTTATATGTTTTAGTGGGATCCTATTATTTTCATGGGATAACTCCCGGAGATGAGGCACATCACAACTGAGGACTAGAATTTGCTGTACCAGCCTGCCATGTATATAGAACGTGTAGTACACATATATATATCCCATGCAAAGCATTTGAGCTAGCAGAATGAGTTACAGCAATTACCTGAATGAGATGGTTGCCTTGGAAGTCTCTTTTAAACGGAAGTAGGTTTAAGCTATGTCAGACATAGGTCTGTGTTGATTGACAATTCAAGGGTTTTGGGGTGCAGAGTATAGGTACAGATCCTAGTAGATAAAGCTAACCCTGAATTCAGTAAACTGAATTTGATAGCATACCACAATGGTTTAAATTAATAATGTGCTGAAAGTCTGGTTTTGCTTACATTTCAAGCTTTTGACTCTGTCTCGCTTTTGGCCTTTGAAGTTAACATTCATTGCACACTGATCTTTGTTTTCTCCCAAGCACTTTCATCCTCTGCCTCAGGCAATCCCATGTACATAGGAGGAGATCTGTGCAAAAGATTTTTTTCAAATCCCTCCTTAAAATTAATTTCTGCTATGAAACTTATAAGCAATGATATGCTGCTATTGCTTGCTGTGTTGCATATGGTGTTTGCCTCATTACTCCTCATTTTTCCCACCACATGTACATGTATTTTTGACTCAAGCTCTGCCCTTTCAAAATAAAGGAGCTGAATGTGCCAGAAGGTGCTGCCTTATTAAGACCAGTTTTGCTTCTGTAGACTTTTGCAGCTGTCTGGAGATGTCAAAGCAGAAGCCGCCTGTGAAAATGGTATCTCAGGGTAAAGACAGCCCCTGAGGCTTTGTTGGAATAGCGACTCTACCAGTCCCTTTTATGATATTGCAGAACAAAAATGAATTCATTAAAGATTCTGATAATTTTTCCCCTTGGTGTCTGATTCTTTCTGCACTTCATTTTCTATGGAGTTGTTTTATTTGACCTGTTTAGACTATAATGTAGCTCATGCAGTAGTTTGTATGTTGCTATGTGGAGAGCATATAGCCTTGTGGCAGTCCTATTGGCAGTCCATATCCTGCTGAATTAAACCTGTGCTTGAGAGACCAGTCCAGGATTAGGCACTGTGAGCATGTCTTAGAGCAATGGAGCTAATGCAGCTGAGCTGTTACATCCACCCATCACTGGCTGGGGATATTAACCTGACTCTAAGAGTAGTACAGATATTTAGCAAGGTGTTGAGCATTTGTTTGCTGCATGCCAGAGACAAACCTAGATTCCTATAGGCACTATTCACTTTCAGTCTGTAATTCTCTGTGAGCAAACTTTGGAGATAAAAAGAGTGATACAGGCAGAAGACAAAAGATTTCAAAGACTACCAATGAAACGAATGACCTGGCTCTGGATGGCACCCAGCATTAGAGCATCCTCCACAGCTGAACAGGGAAATTACTTCCTGATGCCTACCCATAACAGAACAAAAAGCCTAAAGTTTATATGCTCTTGAGATCTGATGAAAAAAGAAAAAGTACTTGTGGTGATTTTAAAAGTAGGCATAGTGCATTTATCCAAATTGGATGAGTGGAGGTACTGACCGGCTTGCTTTTGCAAACCTCCAGCTGATCACAATCAGCCATTGGGATGAGTTTTGTTTCTTGTCCAAAATCCATGAGTTGTTTCCTCCCTCTGTCTGGGTTGGCACAGTGCCACTGTCTTCTGTTGTACAGTGCCAGCTAATACCAGCTGCGACTACAGACTATGATTTGCTTATTCACCAGATTCCAAGGGGAAAATATAAATAGTACTTAGCTCTCTTACAGCTCCCTACAGAAAAAATAAGGAGTCTCATCCTCATTTAAACAGAAGGGAAAATCCAAATACTGTGAAAGTATTGAAATTTTGGTGTCTCAAGGAAAAGGGCAAAAATCTGATATTGTCCCACTAAAATTGATACAAATACCATACCCGACTGGTAGATGTAGTATAAATCCCCAGATTATCATAAGGGCCCTTTATGAAAGTAGAATAGTTTTCAGGGGACTTCAACATTTCATTCCTTCTACCAGTACTAGCAATATATTATTTTTCTGATTATACATAAAGGCAGCAGCCAGTTTGGGTCCCTACCCACATACAGAAATACCTGTTGAAAGAACTTGAAAAATGCTCAGCCTGTCTCAAAGGCCTTGCTTTGTACTGGATCAGATGGGGCCAGAAGCAGAAAGCAGCAGAAATCCTCTGCTATTGCCCCTGCACTGGCCAGGTCTCTCCACTCAGTCTCCGGGGGTCAGACTGCCTGCCACCCCCCAGCATACCCAGGAGCAGGGAGCCTTAGAGCATTTCATGATTCAGAGGCTCAGACTTTGAACTGGGACTTCGCTGGCATTTAACTGTGCCAGAACTGTGGGAGAAATCCTAGCCTAGAGTCATATTAAGTAATCCCTCTATTCCAGCTCTTGCACCAGCTAACTATTGTTTGATCTTACAGAACAAAAATGTTGTGTACTGTATAAATCAGCCAAAAGCAAGCAGAGAATATCCTTTGTCCCAGGTTTCAAGAAAGTTTTAAGTTATTTTCCATGCTACTTACTTAGGTGGATAGAAAACTTATCCTTCAGGAGAACAAGACTAGAGCCAAGTCATCATACACCCGAACAGCTGTAGGTAACTGAGCCTGCCTGGTGTTGCGCAATGATTTAGTGCCATCTACAGTGTGAAATGGGTCTCGAAGATCGAGAGTTGTCAGAGGTTTAAACCACACACAAAGTAATTTAAGAACAAATAAAGACATGATAAAAAGCCAGAAGAAATTAAATTTAAGGCTTGCTATGTATTAAAATAGCAATAGAAGTTTTAATGATGTTTAATAATACTTGTGCTTTTGAATATGCTTGATTCCAACATAGATTGACATATTCATATGCTATTTTTTTCTCAGCTCATTCATTTTTGCTATTGTTGATCTAACTGAGCTTGAAGTAAATGGCGAAATGTCACCTGATGCCCCTTGTAATGGGGTTTATGCAATAGCATACCAAACCTCCTCTGGTGTCATTGGTATTACTTAGGGAGACTTGAGGAGGAGAGAATCAGGACTTTGTTAAGTGAATTCCATATTGTGGAGTCTTCCTTGTTAGTGCAGTTATGGAAAACCTAGGACCATTTTGCCCTTTCAAAGAGTTGTCCTTTTGTTCAAAGCAGATGAACATTTGACTGTGCTTAACTTATCCACCTAGGAAGTCCTCTACATTATCTCTTCTCAGTAAATCAGAAGGGTGTTTTTTTTAACCACATGATGATGATAAACTAAATTATTTACTTATTTCTCCTCTTGTCTTGTCTTGCAGCAAGAGGGCTGAGCCCGATTGCTCTTCAGCCTTTATATGTCATAAATACAATTTGGGATTGAGAATGAGTTTCTGACAACTGGATGTGAATTTATCCTAAACTTCTACACAAACTGGCAGTCAGGCTCTGAATGATTGCAAGGGCAGCTTCCTAATTTCTGCAGTACCTGAGTACCTAAGTGGAACCTCTAACAACAATCTTTTGAGCAATACTGACAGATAATGATTCTCCATTTGCCATTATTGATGTTTTAAAATTGAATGGATTTGAGAATAAAAACTGAAGAAGCAGTCTCTGATATTAAGGTCTGTCACAACCTTTCACACTCCTCTCCTCTCTCCTTTTGTTTTTGCTTGTATTCCTCAGTCTTTATATGTCTTTGAAACTAGATCCACTGTTTTATTATGTCAGTGATATTATATTTATTGTTCTTACGGTAATACATTGACAAATTCAAGAACCTACTTTCTCCTTTTTTATACACACTATGCAGAGCAGGCTTATTACATGTTGAAGCAATATTTGCAGTAACATCATGTGCAAGCCTTTCTTTGTAGAGTGGGGGATGAATTCATTGGAGACTGGAGCTGAAAGACACTTATAATATTTCTTTTCTTCAGATTAAAAACAGTTGTAGGATTATGAACAAGAAATATGTTATGCCTGTGTTCAAAGACACAAGAATTAATCAGCTGCTTTTCTTAAAAGTAGGATTATTTTAAAGAAGTACCTGCCTTCAATTTTTTTTCTGCACAGAAACAACCTGTAGAATATCAAATACTGAGTAAATACTCATGGCAAAATGCTGTCTATAATTAGCTGTAAATGGTTTGTTTATTCAAAATACAATGTTGACAGTGTTATTAAACCTGCTTGTGCAATGCTCTTGAGCAACATGTAATCTGGACTATAAACATACAGCATCTGATTCCAGCATTTGATTTTTCTCTCTGATACACTCTTGTAATCCAGGAGAAACTTCACTGAAGGGAATGAGCTTTCCCACTTCCAAACGGGAGGGGGGCTCAGCTCTGCCGTCCCCAGGTGGCAGTGTGCGCCCTGGTGGGCAGAAAAGCCCAGGTCGTGGCTCAGCGAGACACGGGTTACTCTGTGCGTGTGTGTGGATTCACTTTGGCCAAGTTCCATTGCGTCATTCAAAAAAACCCACTTCTATCCTTCCAAAAGTGTCTCCAAAAGCCTTTGCAGCTTAAAAAAGTGCTCCAGTAAGGTTCAGAATGAAAAGGTCATGAATTTATCTTAAAACACATCTAGATCGTGGCTGTGCTAGAAACAGACATTGGAATAGTTTCTGTTTGCAAATTGCAAAGTGTGCTGTTCTGTATCTGAAAAAGCAGCCCAGAGTAGAAGCACCATCAAATTCTTTATATTCTACTATACTTATTATTGAGCTGCAATTTATGGAAAAATAGAATATTACTGATATCAGGCACATTTATAAATATAAAATGTATTTAATTTTATTTAAGACAGTTTTTTAAAAAGTGTGTTCAATAGTAGAAAAAGAATTTTTCTTCCAAATATGAAATTTATGGAGGGAAAGTTACAATGTTAGAAATTTCTCATTAAAGAAAAATAAACCTCAACCTTCCAAACAACCCAAGGTAATTGTGTTTACTTCATTTTCAAATTAGATACTGACATTTCACCATAGTTCTACAGGTTAAATACCACCATCAGTACAACTGTTCTAAATTTATATTGCTGTAAGACTCCTGTTTTGAATTCCTCTGTATCTTGATGCATCTTTAATCTTTTATGGCAGTGATAGTTCAGAAACTTGTTCACTCTGACTGAAATGTTTTCCTCTGTGAAAAAGCAAAGATGATCACAAACAGTCTTCCAAAAATAACATCAAGAGGTTTATTTGTGGGAGTATTATTATAGACAAACCAGGAGGAAAAAAGGGAAAAAAAAAGGTTCATTCTCTCTCCAATAATGTCACTGGAGTAATTTTATCAGGACTGAAAAAACTGCAGATCTGTAGATTAGTGATAATGACTGATAATTTTCAGAGACATTTCAACGTGTTGCAGTTCTGTATGTTCCATTGGTTTTAAACAAGGATTCCAATGTCTGTGTCCAGGGAGGATTAACAATTCTCTGTGCAGCAGGCTTGGTTCCCTCAGGTGATATTCTGAAGCCAAGTGCCATGGAAAATATGGCCCAGCATTAACTTCCTGCACACTCGAATCACCTTTTTGAATAAAATCAACAAGTGGCCTCATGCAGAAATCAAACTGCTGAAACAGTCTTACACTTAGCTACAATTTTTGCCCAGAAGAGGCTGAAGGAGAAAATGAGCTACAACATCAGGGAGTCGGTGCTGTCTCTGTTAATTGAAAGTGCTTTGCTCTGGCACTGATTGGGATGTCATAACCCGTATTGCTGTACCAGGGGCTAGAGAACCTGCCCTTGCAGCTAAGGTGTGAGGAAATGGTACTAGCTAATGAACATACCAGAGGGGACCTCAGCAATTCAAACTTAAATTATTCCAGTGATTGCAGTCTAAAGAGCAAATACTCTTAAAAGCAGGGCTCTGAAAGAGTGAAAGAGCAAGGAACCATCCTGTGGAATCAGGTATGTTTGCAAAAATACAGAATGTATTTTTATGGTCGAAGAGAAGAAGAAAGGTGCTGGATAAACTGTGCCAAGAGAGCTTTGAAGTCCTCCTGCCACACCGAAGGGACCATTAACAAATCTAGGAACAGCAAAAGGCTTTTCAAATCTAAACTTAATGTGAGAAAACTCCAAGTGTTCACAAGTGGTGCATAAGTACTGTCTGGAGGACTGGGAATGCAAGTGTAGAGGAGGCTGGAACAGGCTGAGCATCCCCAGGCACTAAATGGAACAGACCGAGTGAGGAACAAAAGGGCCAGTTCTGAGCCAAGAACAGCTGAGCCTTTTGGGGACACTTTGACAAACACCATTCACTACCATGTGAAAATACAGACTGGCCGTAAATGCCAGGGTGCAGCACTATTCTGAGTGGAGGGCTGTGGTAAAGGGGAAGAGTCGTTTGGATTTTTAGACAAATTCTATATTTGTTACAGACAGGTAGAATGTTTATTGTTTAGAGAGAATTGCTGTCTCTTCCTCCATGAAACCGAGCAAGTAAATTTACCGAGATAACAAAGCCACAGCTCTGGCAAAATACATGCCAGATATGTCTGTTTAATCACTCATCCAAACAAAAATTGTCTGTGTAGACTGCTAACTCTTTGCTCTTCACACCTTGCTATTATATTCTGCACATTGTCAAAAAACCTCAAGAGGAGGCTCTCTTCACCATCAGTGCACTGAAGGCTGTCTCAGAAGTGAGCTTTGAGCATGTATTCTGATGAGAAGCCTAGAGAGGGATGCCAGTTATCTGATTCAGTCTTTGGTAATGAAAGGCAGGAGAAAATACGGAAGAAATAATTTAAATGTATTTGGAAATGAGTAGGGAATGTAATAAGTTGCATGTTTACTTCAGCTGAGTGAAAATCTTAATGTCTGCATGTAACGAGCATAGATTTCATCTATCAAAAATGTTCATGCTGGAAATGGCACAGTCCGTAGCTGAGGGGAGGATTATTTACTTCCTGTCTCTTCACCTCCGAGTGCACAAATAGCACATTTTATAGATATGCATAGTCTGTCAGATGTCTGATTGCTTTGGGTGAAAGCTGACTAGCTATGAACCAGCACTAGTTTGCAAGATGAATTGCTTAATTAGCATAGTGCTCATCCTGGGCTAATAGCTCCTAAGCATGGGCTTAGTGCCACAACACTGTAGCTCTCCAGCATCCATCCGGTTCTGCATGCAGATGAGTGGATATATCCCTCTCTGCGCCTGCCCAGCTACTTCTGTTCTTAAATAGTCTCCTACCGGGAATGCTGATAACAGTTTTCTGCCGTTGTCTGTTACCCTGTCACATATTTTGCTTTGATGCTGAACCTAAGCAGGTGACTTGACATTTCCCTGCTGTGGATGGCTGCTCTCCCAGCAGGCTGCATCACAGCTTCACTGTACAACTGGGTTAGTGATGTTTTGGGTAAGATGTGCAGGAAGGAGATCTACTCTGCAGTAGGAGCAGGGAAGTAATTTTTTCGAGGTACTGGTCATTTATGGGTCAGATCACACAGAAGCAGCTCTGCAGTGCCTAACATCCTGCTTTGCAGAGGCTGCTGAGCTCTTTGGACTGAAAGTCAGCTTGAAGAAGACAGAAGTTCTCTATCAGCCTGCACCTCAGGAAGTCTTCCATCATCCCCACATCACCATAGGTGAATCAGAGCTTAAGTCAGTCCAGCAGTTCAGCTACCTGGGGAAGCATCATTTACTCCGATGGTAAGATTGACGACAAGATAGACAACAGGTTAGCAAAGGCATACAGTGCTTTTGGAAAACTCCGTAAAAGAGTCTGGCACAATAAACACCTGAAGAAAAGTACAAAGATTACTGTCTACAGAGCCATTGTACTGTCTACTCTTCTATATGGGTCTGAATCATGGGTCATCTACCACCACCATCAGCGTTGCCTCCGTACAATCCTAAACATCCACTGGTCTGATTACAGGACAAATGTGTCTGTCCTTGAACAGGCAGAGATCACCAGCATCGAGGCCATGCTGCTGAAAACGCAGCTGTACTGGGCAGGGCACGTCTCCAGGATGGAAGATCACCCCCTCCCTAAGATTGTGCTCTACGGTGAACTCGCCACTGGCTGCTGCAAGAGAGGAACCCCGAAGAGGAGATACAAGGACTCCCTGAAACAACACCTCAGCCTTGCCCATATTGACCACCATCAATGGTCCACTCTGGCCTCCAATCGGGAGAAATGGAGACACACCATCCATAACGCTGCTGCTTCCTTTGAGCACACACACAGAATCAGTCTTGAGGAAAAAAGGCAACGCAGGAAGAAACGTGCCCCGGCAGTAGGGCCGATGGAGACTTTCCACTGTGCCTTTTGTGATCAGACTTGCCTATCTTGCACTGGCCTTTTTAGCCACCAGCGTCCTTGTAGCAAGTGTGGGTGGAGCCCTTGCAAATCTTCGTTCGGGAAGCCTAGCCATGATGATGATGATGTAATTGGGGTGCAAACAATTTGTGTGAAGAGACATATACATATGAATATAGGGGGAAAAATACTTTTAAGGCTCTAGTGGATGGAAGGACAGACAGCTTTCTCCATTTTGTCTCACAGCATCATCAGCAAAGACAGACTCCTCCCACCCACTGGGCTCATCAGTGTAACTCAGTGAGCCTGTGGGAGGTGGCTGCATCAGCCCAAGGTGCTCTTTTCCCAGCAAATGAGCACATACACACACACTCCTGCTGGTGATGACCCCAGGACAGCAGCTACCCAGTATATTTTGTTTTGTGTTCGTGCATCTTGCATCCAATTTAAAAATTAAGGGACTTGACTATCAAGCAGATGGACTCCCTGCCTTCATTGGAAAGAATTCAGCACTCTACAGACTTTGAGCAATGAAAAATAACAAAGGACTGGGAAACTCCTGGCAGCAGTATTTACTGGCTGGTCAGGATACCCCAGCTGTGCTCTCCCCTTACCGGGATAAAATAATGGGCCCTATAATGCACCATGGATCCCGACTCTTCTGCTTCAGGTCTGCCAGTAGGAGAAGCTGCTGGATCCACAGCTCCCCACCTGAGGAAAAAGTGGGAATAGTGGTGAGTTCTGTCTTTGAGCCCTCACTTTTTGTCTCCCTCATGCAAGTCTGTCTTCCTGGAGGAGCTTTCTCTTGCTGTTCTTTTCCATCTAGAAAATACACATTTTATTCATCCAGACTACAATCCCAGCTCTCCCCAGGAACTGCCCTCTGCTGCTCAAAGAAGTTCCTTTCCTCTCACCTCCTAGACAGCAAGTTTGTGCCTGAGAGGAAAGGAATGCTGTCACAGCATCCTACAGAGACCTATATCACAAAATCCCATTTCTGTGGGTTGCCTTTTATAAGCTTTGATTATAGTCCCCAGCACAAATACTCTAATATGTGATTATAGAAGACTAATGAAATTTATCTAACTAAATTAAGCAGCAACTCTCTCCCATACTGTTATATCAACTTCCAGTGTTAGCAGATACCCAAAGCTCTTGCATATGATCACTGGTAAGCTGCACTACTGTAACTATTAAGCAAATAATACTGTTTCTTTAAGATTTATTTATTAAAAGCTAAAGAAAGAGGTACTGAAAGAGTACTGAATCCATAGGAAAATAAGAAATTTGCCATATCTTTAAATGTGTCTTTTATGCTTTTCAATGTGTCTTGTATAAGCACATTTGTGCATAGCATGGATTGAGACACTTTTCTTTCCATCTGCCACAGGTTACTAGTGCTTCTAGTCTGAACTTTAAAATAATCCTCTGTGGATTATTTTTCCTTTACAATCTGTCACATCTCTGGAATTATAGCTACAGAAGTTCAATAATATCATGTAATTTGTTTGGCAATAGGCAGCTTATTCTGAGAGCATTTCAGGTTTTTTTAGCTTTATTTAACCTTATTTCTTTTAATTTAGGAGACAATCATTGGATTCTCAGCATTTTCATTGGCAGTTCTTGGACCAGCTGGATGGTTCCTGTGCCACCTTCCAAGCTATAAAAAGAAATAGAAAACATACCTTCAAAATTAAGATCTGAAGGCTCCAATAAACTGTAATGCTCCAAACTTGGATTCTCTTGAAAGTCCTGATGGCTACCTAAAGTCCCAGCTCACACATTATCGTCTGTCCTGTGGGCCAGGTTCCAGGTCAGAAGGCTTTTGCAGATATAGACAGATAGATAGAACAGGACCCAGATATAAAATTATGTAGTGATGCAAAATAGTGGCAGCTCTACTCTGCCATCACTTGCTGCATTGGACCAGTCATTGAATCTGTCATCAGGTACTGTGGGAAATGGAAGATCAGCAAGGAGGATTGCAAACACACTCAAGTGACTTGTGGTTTGGGTGTCGAAAAACACATTTATCATACTAATTGTTATTTGACCTTGTGTGCTAGAGAAGTAGAACATCTGTGTCTAGATAACATAGGCCTGTGATAGCCTGAGAGACACCCTGTCAAACACGCTTGAGATTCCTGCCCTGCTGTGGGCAAGATTAAAGCACAGAGGTAAATTATGCTTGTGTGAATCCCTGAAATACAGGAGAAAACAGCAGGCTGGGTGATCCTGTAGCATGCATCAAGCTTCACAGTGCCTGTGCCCCGACTTGTGTACCTCTTCTGACTGCAGCTTTGGTGATCTCTGGTTGGCAAGGTGACAAAAATGAATTTACTCTTTGCATTTAATCTGTGGTTTTGTGATTGTTCCTGTGTTCTCCCTGTGTTAGCTCACACAGGTACCATCAAAGCTTTAAACTAAACAAATGGGAGAAAATACAGGAAAAAAACTATTTTTATAGTCATCTCAGACAAAAAATCTGATGGTTTAAGAGTATTTTCTCCAAACATTCTCTTGAATCCTTATATATGTTCTTTTGGTGCGTTCCTCTACCCAATCTACACTTCCATCAGGAAAAATGGTTTTCAGCAGGTCATGATTGTCAGATACTTCAATAGTTAGATTAAAATGTGTGACATTTGAGATATTTTCCCATGATTGCTATTTATACTAAATGCTATGATAAATACTTTGAAGTCCAGATTATATTTGAGAAAAGTACAATAAATAATACTTGTTATGCCACATTACATGTGTTATAAAGGAATGTCTTCTAATGGTTTCATGTCTGTCTTGCAAAAGAATTCAGAATATTAGCCTGTCTCACTTTGTGTTTTCCACCAAGGCTCTAGTCCACCCTTCATTTCATTTTACGTAGCTCCTGGATTCCTATGTGGAGCAAACCAATTTGGAGGAGAGACTAGCTGGCTCAACTGGCTCATAGGGAGACAGACTTTAAGCACACGAGCAAGGTCAGTCAGCTTTAGTTGTTATTGAGGCAGAGATTTGACCTGGCACAGGTTACAAATGTGGTACAGATGTGGTAAAACACCTTAGCAGTGCTGAACATCTCATGCTTTCCCCTCACTTCCTTCATAGAGACTCTCATGCCTTCTTTTGCTGTCTGTCACTGTTTTAGCTCAGCAGAGACCTTTTACATAGAAGCAGTTTCACTTTGGTGTAGAAATACTAAAGCAAAATAATCATCATGCTCTGGGTCTGGCTTTCTTGACTTTCATGTCTTCACCTTTGGGCCATGACACTGTGATAGGTTTAAGAAGGCAGTATTTTGATACCTGTCATTCTGATTTCCAAAGCATTATTTCTACTACAATGTGCTTTTACTTTAGCTACGTAGGTAGGTGGCACAGTTCATAATATAATTCTACACAAGTCTGAGATTAATGATAAGAAGCAAATTCAGTTTATTGGAGGGAGATATAATTCAGCCAGGGTGGGGCTAATTTTCACAAACATGGCATGGTAGCTGTCACAAGGACTGTGCCTCTTAGAGCAGTAAATCCAGTCTCTGATTTTATAACAGACCTAGTATGTGCTTAGGAGGTTTGTGCTAGCTCTCTATGCAGGTCATCACGTATTTCTCAAAACTCCACTGCTATGGCAACAAATTAAGTATTTTCTTCACTTGGAGGCTAATGACATTACTGTAGAAGAGAAATTGAGGGCATTTATCAGAGATTTTTACAGTGACAGATACTGAAAAATGTAATAATAAAGCTAACATCCACAGACTTAGTTGAAGTAATTATCAGAATAAGAAGAAAATTACAATTTTGTAAATACAACCAAATAACCACTGTATTTCTTAACAATGTTTTCTTTTCCTGAAGTCTTAATTATTTTAAATTGGGGAAAGAGAGAACAAATATTAATATCGCAAGCTGGCTGCTCTACTGGGAACACAGTACTAGCAATGAGACACAGAGCCCTTTACTGCTGCGTCTCTCACTTTAAATCAACCCAAGACAGTGATGACTGAAATGAATCTGTTACATGCCAGATGCCATAACTGATATGGGTTGGTGGCTTCAGCCGAGCTTCTGATCACATTGTGATAACTTCTGCCATTACTGCCAACTTCTATTCTATTCTATTCCATTCTAAGCACCATGTGGATTGAAAAGTCCTGAGGGCTAGAGAAGCTTGCCGCCTTCTGCTCCAGTTGGCTCTGTGTTTGACTTTTCTTACTGGGATTACTTTTGGCTCACCAGGTAGACTCTGCTCTCCCTTGCCTCCCTCCATGCCACAGCCTTCAAGTCAGATAGGCTTGTAGTGATTAAAGCAAGAATTTGAGACATTTCAAACATGTCCCCGCCTCTACTGCAGCTTCTAATATCCCTATTACAATGTAGTTATTGATAACTTCCTGCCAAAAATAGTGAGGAAGTTTCAAAAAATCAAGGCATTGTCTTAAAAGAAATGAAATTGGAAGCTGGCTGGTTTTGTTATGTGTTGATCGATAAAACTTACAAAGTATTTACATCCTTGCCTCTCATTTAAGCAATAAAATCCTCATTTCTTTCAAACACTGTTTATACTGCATTTGAGTCTTTGAATATGTCAGGCAAGAACTAACTTTCATTTACAATTCAAATAGAGATTCATGTAATTATCTGACTCTGGAAGCTGAGCCTTTAAGGAAAACACTAAGGGAATGTATCAAGAGTTGGTAACAGTGACCATGTCTATATAGAGATGTGTACATATATACCTGTAAGCAGATACATAGATTTTTTTTTATATGCACACATTAACTTTAATTTATGAACAATTTAAGGAATTTTCTGTAGATGATTCAAGGTAGGACAGCTTAGGGTTTTGTATTTTTCAGAAAGGATTACCTTTCTAAAAGTACATTTGCTAATGCTTGGAGAATTAAAAAAAAAAAAAAGAACAAAACTAGATTTTGTGTCTCTGTTCAGAGCTGAACATTTGAAAATGTAATTCAAAGTGGCAACAGTCAGATAAATAGTGACTCCAGCTCTTGATGACTTTTCTCCTTACAGCATATTTCATTAATTTATTCTTGAATTATGTTGTAACTACAATGCACACTGTTAAGCAGACAAAGTTTAGGTAAAAATCAGCACAGTGCACAAACACAGTATGCTCCACATCCCTTCCATACGTTATCCTGCAAAAGTCACAGTAGAAGGAAATATGAGAATTAAGTCTCTTCAGTCAGTGAAACAGAGAACACAGTTTATAACAAATTCCTCAGTAAGATGTAGGTGTATTTTGTAACTATCTTGAATATAGTTTTTCATCTTAATATCCAGTCATCCAGCTGACTGATTTTCAAGGATCACCTCCTTCAAGTGCCAGAACAGTCCCTTCCAACATGGAGAAAGTCAAGCACAGGTCCAGGAGACATGCATGGCTGAACAAGGTGTTCCTAACCAAAGACAAATATAAAACAAAGCATACAAAATGTGAAAGAAGGAGCAAGTGACCTGTGATTCGCACATAAACACTGGTCAAGAGCACAAGGATGGGGTTAAGAAAAGCAAAGGCCACCAGGAATTGAATCTGTTGAGAGAACGTGAAGAGCAATGAGAAGGGATTTTATGGGAACATCAGCAGCACAGGGGAAAATGTGGGTCCATTGCTGAATGGGGCAGAGGACCTGCTGATGAATTAAATGAAAATGGCTGAAGTACTCAATGCTTCTTTTACTTTGGTCTTTTCTGGTAGGATCTTGTCTTCAGGAATCCCAGGCCTCTGAGGTCAGTAGAACAAGGAAGACTTACCTGTCAGTAGAGGATGGTCAGATAAGAGAACATTTCAGAACAACCAGACATACAAAAGTCCATGGGACAGGATAGGATGCACACACAAGTGTTGAGGGAGTTGACCAATGACATGGTAAGACTGCTTTTGATTATCTTGAAAAAGGCCAAAGTAAATGGGAGAGTTCTCAGAAATAAAAGAAAGCAAATATCACTTCTATTTTCAAGAACAAGGAAGAGGATCCTGGAAACCATAGGTCATTTCTCTTCATCTTGATCCCTGGGAAGATGATGGAGGAAATAGTTCTATAAACCAATTCCAGATACATTAAGAACAGGAAGGTGATTTAGAGTAGTCACTGCATTTACAAAGGGAAAATCATGCCTGACCAAGCTGACAGCCTTCTACAACAAAATTGCTAGCTCAGTGGATGAGGGGAGAGCAGTGAATGTTTATCTTTACTTTAGCAAGATTTTAGTCTCTGTTTTCCATAACATTAGCACAGACAAACTGATGAATTATGGACTAGGCAAGCTGACAGTGGTGTGAATTGAAAAGTGGCCAAACAAGCTGCTAGGCTCAAAGGGTTGTGATCAGGGGCAAAAAGTCCACCTGGAAAGCGGTCTCTACTGCTGTACTCCAGAGGTCAATACCCGGCCAGTACTGTTTCCTGTCTCTGCCAGTGACCCAGATGATGGGACATCCTCTGCAGATATATAGATGACACAAAACTGGGAGGAGCAGTTGATACACTAGATGGTTTTGCTGCCATTCAAATGAGTCTTGAGAGCTTAGAGACATGGGCCAACAGGAGTCTCAGGAAATTCAACAGATGAAAATTCGAGTCCTGCACATGAGAGTCAATAACTAAGCACCAATACAGGTGAGGCTGACCAGCTGTAAAGCTCTGCAAAGAGTGACATGGGGGTGCTAGTAGTCACCAAGTTAACTGTGAATGAGAAATAAGCCTTTGTGGCAAGAAGACCAACAGGATCCTGGGCTACTCCAGGAAGAGCATGTCCAGCTGGTCAAGGGAGGTGGTTATTCTCCTCTACCTAGTACCAATTAGACCAATATTATGTCTGGTTCTGGGCTCACCAGTACAAGAAAGACATGAATATACTGGAATAAGTCAAGGGAAGGAGATGAACAGACTGGAGTACCTGTCATATAAGGGGATGCTGAGAGTGCTGGGATTGTTTAGCCTCAACGAGGAAAGGTTTGGAGAAGGGAGAACTGGGGGATCTTGTCAATGTGTACAAATACTGTAGGGGAGAGAGTAAGAAGATGGAGCCAGACATTTCTCAGTGGAAGTCAGTGGCAGTTTCTCAGTGGCCCAGAGGCAATGGGAACAAACTAAAATACAGGAATTTCCACTTAAACATAAGAAAAAACTTCCACTCCCCATTCATTTATTGTTTAAAAATATGTTCATCCATTAATGATGTATGCCCTTTCAGGTGCCTGCAGTTTTTATGTGTTCTCCTAAGTGAGCATGTGCAGAGGTAAAAAGCATATGGACATAAACCTTAGCTGCCTAAAAATGTTTCCAGTGGAGCACTGTACCCCTTTTATTAGGCACTTTATGAGGATCTTGCTGGGAAATGATGACTTTGGTTCAGCACAGAGACTTGGGAAATTAATTCCCAGGGTGTCATGTTCCCTTTATTTGCTCCTTTATGACATTTGTTCACAATGTAAAGTGTGAGTCTCCATACTTGTATTAAAAAACTAAGCAACTATTAAATTGTTTGACCAAATAACAGATGGCTTGTATAGGATTTATTTAGGGCTTAGGCATTGTTTAGACATGGAGAAGGACTCATAAGCAATAAATTGCTTCCCATCTACCTGAATTGCATGCTGAACTGTGTAGGACCTTGTTCAGTAAATGCAGGTGTAGCTGCAATTTTCAGGCACTTAAACCAAAGAAGAAATGAGAATACATGAGAAATGGAATTAATATTTACTTTGCATATTCCTGCTTTATCAACCTGAGTGTTTTTAATATACTCACCACTGTGGTATGTGAACACTTGGTATATTTTAAAGATACTTATGGAAGCTCAGTTCCTCAGTGCAGAGTTCCCCGTTGTTCTGTAATGAGCAATAAAGCAGTTTAGATTGATTTGTTGCATCAACAGACAGAAACTCAAACTAAAGATGAAACCTGCCTTCAACATCTCATTTCAATGAAGTCTGAAAGCCATTTGTCTATATTTTCATCATTTATGCTCTATGTTGTGAGACCTAGGGTTGGGGAAAATGGAGCTTTTAGCCCTCACATGGCATCCCTGGGTACTTCATTAAGTAAAATCAAATAGAAAAACTCTCGTTGACTTCAGTGGGATCTCATATCAGCTTCTAATAAAAGAAAATCTTAAATGTTTACTCTCAAATATTTAAAAGACAAAACTTACATGTTCAGGTAGCAACCTACATGATCTCACAGTGAGCTCCACAGGAAGAAGAAGCAAATCATATATAGGAATGAGTTGGTGTTCCTTGCTTTTGTGAAGCACTGCTCAGGGAAATGGAGGCAGCTCCTCTCCCAGCGACTCATGCCTTTCAGTTGCTGATCAGTGCCATTGTAATCGTGGCAGTGTGTTCATATTAGCCAGTGGTAGTGGTATAAATTGGCTCTGCTCTCTCTTTGGGGCTCACAAGCAGCAGGGAGTGTGGAAAAAACTATGGCCTCAAGTAAGAGCTCTGTTTTGTACGTAATTTAGTGGTGTTGAAGAAACACTGCACATGCAGTATATTTAGAAGATTGCTGTCAGAAAAAAACCCAACCTGTTAGATGCCAGTGAACGGCATCTGCCCCTTCACCGCAGCTGCTGGCACAGAATGTGCATCATCCCCAAATCAGGGCAGCCCAGCCTTGTTCAGTGAATAATAAAACATACCTATTTTCCTCCACCTCCACAGCACAGTTCCCTTTGGTTGCCACAGGCCTACTCATCTTTCCCAGCTCAGTGTTTTGAGGAGAGTATGTTGCAGCTGAATTTCTTGTGCGTAAACATCAAGGCTTCCATGCCCTGGCTGATGAAATACTTCCATGTAGCTTTTCCAGAAGCATGAGGACCTGAAAAACTGGCTTGGAAAATTTCGGAGAAGAAACTCACAGCCAGCCATTCATTTCTGAGACCTGGTAAAGGCCAAGGCAGGACACTGGGGAACGTGACAGGACACAAGGTGGTGAAATAATTTCTCTGGGAGCAATTTTATTGCTATTATGGTATTCCCACCACACCCCAATGAAGGTCTTTTCATCCCACCTTTGTCCTGGGTCAGTCACCATGGCTGTGATCTGGCTATGGAGAGACTTGGTCGGGGCTGAGCGCAGCCCTTGTCTCCCTGTGGAAGGCGTGAGAGTCCCTCTGTGCTCTGTGCACTGTGGAAAAGGTGGGGAAACCCGGGCAGAGGTTCCTGCCTGCCTGCCCTCCTGGGGTAAACAGCTGGAGCCCAGGGGGTCGCGGGGAGAGGCACTCGGGGGAGCACAGTCCTGCTCCCTGCAAAGCCCCAGCCGGAGCACAGGGCAGCCGCTGGGTGCGCGGTGCCGCTGCCACCCCGGCCGCGCTCAGCGCAGCTCCCCGCGGGCACCGCCGAGCTCACCAGGGTGCCCCGGCGGGGCAGCTCCCAGCCCGGCGCTCCGGCAGTGCCGTCCCACGGCTGCGCCGGGCCGCTCCGGCCTGCCCCGCTGCCGTGTCGTGCCATGCCGTGCCATACCGTGCCGTGCTAT
>VWZF01001679.1:1112133-1167359 GCA_013396755.1 Sclerurus mexicanus | reverse complement strand
GAGGGAGCCGTGGGTGAGCTTGGGCCGGGTGTGGGTGTGCCGGCCCAGGGCGGCCCCGGTGGCACCCCCTGCCCGCGGGCAGCGCGGCCCGGCCGCGGGTTCGAACCCCCGCCGGGATCCGGCCGCGGGTGGGTGATGGGGGGACGTGGTGGCTGGCACATCAGCATCTCGGCCGCGGAAGTGTTCCCCGCTGCTGATGACACCTGGTGTGTCTGCAAGAGCCCTGATGGGAGGTCGAGAGGAAAATACCGGGGCAGTCGAGCTCGTCAGCCAAATCAAAGCTCCTTTCTCCCCTGATACAGTGCCATGGTAATGAGCAGGCACTCTGTGACCAGGAGGTTGGATTGATGCTTGTCATGATGATGTGATGTGATTTGACACTTCACATGCTGAGACTTGCTCTCTTCTTCCTCCAGGTCACTGAGGAGGATCCTTATATTTATATATGTCTGTGCTGAACTGATCTAATGAAAAGAATACTTGTATTTTTTCCCTTTATGTTTCTGCTTATTTAATGGATGATCTTGCTTTTAAAATATTGTGCAGATGTTAATGTATTGCTGTAGATGTGCAGTTCTGGCCTCATAAATAGAGACAAAATGTTCTGAGTGTGCAGTCTTGGGATCTCTGCCATTCTGTTGTTTCTGCCTCGCTCTCCACCCTCCACCTGAGTTCTGAAATTGTCTCAGCTTTCATGTGATACTTAGACATTAATTATGCTTCTTACACACTGCCATGCGGAAGAATTTGTGCTTCCTTTTGTCCCAGCACTGCCTATGGCGTTTTCTTCCTTTTGTATTCTGCCTTCTCTGTTCCTCCATTCCTATACTTTTGGTCTGCTCTGTTTGAGCTTCTTTTTCGTATTTTATCTTTGGCTGTTTTTTCTTTTCATCCCTTTGTAATTTCAAGACACTGCATCTAGATCTGCCATATCCCTGTTGCTCTATATTTTAAGATTTACTGGAGTCCACATTTCAGGTCTTTCTGCCCCCTGATGTTCTTTTTCATGATACTGCAGAAAGAGTATTCAGTTAATGGGCATATGCTGTGCATTCTAACCTGCTGAATGTATTTTGTTTACCAAGGCTACTCCCCTGACTAGTTCTTATGGCATTACCAAATGTCTTTCTCTCTACGTAACTTCAGGATTCACTCACCTGCAAATTTTGACTAACAGGCTCTGATAAGAATGTATGGATGTGCATACACCACTATCAGTCAAACTTTCAAACCCCAACTGTTGCTGTTGTTGCTTCTGCCCTCCCTGACTGACAGACAAGGACCAGAATGTCTTGGGAAGGACTCAAGTTGCAAGTCATAATGAATGTCAGTTTACCAAGAACATCAGCAAAACGCTACAAATGAGGAATCACATTGATTGAAACAGAAGATTTACTGGTCTAAATGTGACTCTGTGGTTACCCCACAGCTCTTGGGCAGGTTGTATGAATAACAGGTAAAATGGTGTCAATCTGGGAAGCTGACTGGAGAAGCCTCCCTTTTTTGTGTTAACATGCCTCTCGTATCATGTACCAGAGGTATTGACAGTGGCTTTGCAGCATGCCTGAAGTGTTCTGTTGTATTCAAAGAAAATGAATTCTTTTTCACCTAAAATAGCAGTAACTGGTGTTTAGCTGTGGTAAGTAATGTCCTGGGAATGCTTGGTGCCCACTTTGTTCTCCTTCAGGATAGCAGAGCAACCAAGGGCATCTTCGAAGACTCCTAATGGTTTTGCTCTTGATTCAGTCAATGCTTACAAGGGGGCCAGATTGTTTAGTGAGGTCTGTGTAGTTCCTGGAGTGATACCCACTTGTTTTTCATGATGATCCTATGACGGTGGCCAAGTACTTCCACAGGGTGACATCACTTTTGAAGTGTGTCTATGAGTGCTTAGAAAATTGGGTCATTCACACATTTTATAACTTGAAAGCTGGCAAGGGTTTTGCTCTGGAACTTTCCTTCAGAAGATTTCTTGTGATCTGGGAGGCTGTGCTGAAATGGACAGAATTCTGAGAAACAGAACTGAGAGGTGAGACTGAAACATTTAGCCTAAAACTAATATGAATATTTAGGCTTTAGAAATAATTTTTCTATTTTGGCATTTTGCATGACAATGCTGTTTAATAGAAATAAATAGATTTCCTTCTTTATGAAAAAGAAAAAAGGTGATTCTGGATACCCTACGCTCTTTATTGAGAGTTAGTAGCTGTAGGGAGGCAGACAGTTCTCTGAAATGCATCTTGAACTGAATTTTGACATCATCTTTGGCATTTTGTTAATCCATTCAATTTATGCATATCTGACAGCAAACCGTGGCAGCCACGGTAGTCTGTGCATCTTGCTGTGAATTGTTCTTTGTTGGGCACTGTGAAACGTGGTCTGTTTCCTTTGCAAATATACCTCGCTTCATACTCTTCCTTTTTTTTTCCTCAAACAAGAGTAAGTAACATCACAAAGTACATCTATGAAGTAATTTCTTTCTTAGTCTAAAATCTAATTAGATTAGGTTTTGTAAGGGTCTTCATGACAGTTAAAAAAGTGTCTTATCTTTTAAATAATCTGATAAAATGACCTGCACATCTGGGACTAAAACTGAGGTTAGTGGGCAGAAAAAATGAGATGTGGGATGAGAAGGGGAAAACAATCTTGGATTGCCAAAGTCAACCTCTAATCTGGAGTGAAACACATCCTGACCAGATGTTACTACCCCAGTGTTTTTGGGGGCATGTAGAAATACAGTTATGGTTGATCTCACAGAGGATAGCCTCCTGCAAAGCACAGTTCATGTGCCACAGGCCCGTGTGGTGGCCTGAAAGGCTCTGGTCTTGCTCCCAGCTATACTAAGGCAATCTGAGTCCAGGTGACAAAATTTCAGTTTTCATTTGGTTGGTGGGAGGGGAAGTCTTGATTGATTTTTAGTTATTCATTTATGTCACCTTAAAATAAACTTGTGAAGTAAAAGACTTAAAAGTGATTAAATAATAATTAAAGATGCATATGCATTTTTCATTACATTTACATATGCATTATGACAGTATCCCTAGTTGCATTTTTACTTGCTGTTTTTACATAGACCCCCAACCTTATTCAGTCACATGATGGGCTTTCTCCTTGTGATGAAGCCAGGTAATATCAGAGGGACACCTTTGTTTGTAGAAGCTTCCCTTGCTGCAGAAATTGGGAGGGTATGGTCATTACAGCAGGAAACAGGTGAAAGAATGACCATGGTTGAGTGCTGCAAGATGGGTTTTCTTCTCCTGCATTCAAGCAAACAATATTCTTCATTTGATGATTGAGTGTTCCTATCTTATGGATAATTGACTTGAAATTGTCAAACCTCCTTTCATGTGTGACTGACCACTCACAGGGTCTTTTGTCTTTGGGATGTGAAAGTTTGGTGCATACTGTTACCTGTGCTGGCAAAATGTCTCCCGGTGTCTCAAGCTGAGCATCTCCCCTTTTAACTGCCTATTACACAGACTTAGTGCACATTTAACATGATGAAGAGTTCCCAGCCAGCTCTGCTTTCCTGGGCGCTGTGTCTGCAGTCCAGCACAGCTTAGCAGCCCCTGCCACAGCCAATGCGCTGTCTCTCAGCAGAGCTGCTTAATCGAAGCAGAGCAAAAAGAGTTGAGTGTGTGTAGGTGTCTCTACATGAGACTGTATTGTGCTGTAGAGGCAATGTAAGGCATTGCAATTATGGCAGGTAATCACTTTCCAATACGGAACAAGGATTCCTATTAGAAAATAAAGCCACTGTTACTTGTAAAACAACAAAAAATGGTTTCAGTAAGAGCGTACAACTCCTACTGCTCTTTGAAATCCCCTCACCTGGTTGATCAGACTTCCTAAGATACTAAAATAAACGGTACAGATCTTTTTATATCTTCAGTTCATTGCATAAAGTAAATGTTTGGCCTACAGTAAATCATATAAGCTCTCTCTGTCTTAGCTGATATCTCTGCTTTGGCTGTAGGAATACTTACCTGTCTCACATGAACATCCTGTGATCCAGTGACTCATTCATTATAAATGAATCTTGAGATGCTTGGAGACATGGAAGAAGTGTGAGGTGGCAATATATATATATATTTAATTTGCTCACTAAGTTTGCCTAATACAGTTGCAGGCATTCACTTCCGTGTGTTCTCCTTGGCACTTTTGTTCAATTTATTGAGTCAAAATAGGAGGAATGGAGAGACTTTTCTGTTTGTTAAGTTTAATTCTTTAATTTAAAAAAAAAAATCAGAAATAGAAGAAACAGATGGGACTCTGTCAAACTCCGCAAAAAACCTAAATGAAGGTTTCTGTGTTTGTTTTTTGTCTTTTATGTAGTTGCTTCCAAAATCCGTTACCTGCAGGAATACCACAACCGAGTGCTCCACAATATTTACCCTGTGCCCTCTGGAACTGACATTGCAAATACTCTGAAATACTTTTCTCAGACGTTATTGAGGTAAGTTTTAACTAATGCTCTTGAAATAAAAAGAGCTAAAGAATTGTAGAGGGTATTGATTGGCTTTGAATTGGTTGTAAGATTTAGTGGGTCGATGCTCAGCCAAAAAGAGTCAGAGCATAATTTAAGAAAAAAATGGTATGAATAAATGTGTTCAGTGGCTGTTGCCCAATTTGCCCAGTTAAGCCCCCTTATTGAGTGGCTGATTCTAAAATAAACTTGGTTGATTTCGCATTTGCTTGGCCCTCCTAAGACTTAGCTGAACGCACAAACATGCTGAACTTGTGAAGAAAGGAGTTTGTGACCTACAGAGTTTTAGATGTGTATACTCATGATCTCCTTGATAGTCCTGTTGCCTCAGAGTCATAGAATGATGAGCCAAAGAAGCAGAACTAGGTTCTTATTGTGCTGTAGTTCTGCTGGCTGGCAGGTCTGGGTTCTGGTTCAGTCCCGTAGAACAATAGGAGTAGACACAAAGTTTGTATACAGATCTGGATTTGAATGGCTACAACAGGTCAGGATTGTTCTGACCTGGGGTTTTGATTTAGTCTAATATTTAGTAATAACATATAGTACTAACTGCCATATGGTCGCAGAAT
This sequence comes from Sclerurus mexicanus, assembly GCA_013396755.1. Taxonomy (NCBI): domain Eukaryota; kingdom Metazoa; phylum Chordata; class Aves; order Passeriformes; family Furnariidae; genus Sclerurus; species Sclerurus mexicanus. Next base: position 1,162,304 of record VWZF01001679.1, on the reverse strand, counting down.
ACATTATGAATAGGAAATACTCCTTCATCCTGCTAAAAAACATAGGAAAAATTATGAGACTTTGTGGAATGTATGTCATTCCTAACAGTGCTGCCTAGTGGATTCATCTTTTCTAATTGTTTTTAAAATGGCTTTTGACCACGAAGAGATGATTATTATCTGCCCATATTTTGGCTGGCACTAGTTTTCACATCCAGAAAAATGCAGTTAAAACTGCATTACTATGCATAGCTTTCTGATTTATATCTGGAAAGATTGTCCCTGCTGTCACAAGACAGTTTGGAAATAAACCTATTTGCCTTGTTTAAGGAGGAAACATTAACAAAATACAATTTACCCCTACATATGTACACATACCCCTATGATGTAAACAAGTTGCGAAGAAAGAATTTAAACTTAAGGGAATGAGTAAAAGAGCCTGAGATGTGTCACAATTCTTGACACTGTTTATAAGAAGGAAAGACATGGAAACAGAAATAATTTTTGGTGGAACACCTGTTCACAGCAAACTTAAAAACCTCCCATTTACTTTTGAAATTTTCAGGAGCAAAATTGTTTAGTCACTGAATTTTGTATCCTTTGTCATTTAGAGCATAGAAGAAGCTTATGGCAACCAGTAGGACTTTTTTTAAAAGATTAATAAATTTTGCCTAATTATGTTGCAGCAGTGGGAAAAATGTATTCAAAGAGTTACTAAAGGTAGCTCTGAAATGTGGCTCTGTTCCCACATCAGGCTGTTATGATGGATTATTTGCACAACACACATTTAAATTGTATTTAAATAAGGTTATGTATGACAGAACAGCCTCTACTTGAATATTATGAGCCTTTAAGCTGTTAAGGCAAGAAAGTTGGACTTGATTCTGAACATTTTCTCTTTTAGCTGTAACTACCAAGTGCTATAATGAGATATGTTTCTTTTTGGTTAGAAATTCACTGGGTCAGGATAGATTTAGAAAGTGACGCTTAGAGAAAGTGTCTTTATATCACTCTGTTTTCTTCATCTTTCTGAGCAGTACAGCTGACATGTTCTGTGTGATAAATTCTTCACGTTCCAGGAGCAATGATGTTTCTGGACTTAGTGAAAAAACTTTGTACTTAGCACCTATGAGAGCAGATCAGAAATCAGGACAGCAATTGCACAATCGAGCAACTCCATTTCTTCATTTCATGTTCAGAATGGGACTGAACCAAAATCCTGTGTTTGATCATGGTGGACCCTGTGGGGCAGAAGTGAGACTCATATCTGATACACAAGTTTACACAAGTAACTGTCCTTCTTGATTTGGGATCTGATCAGCCTCAGAACTAAAAGAGCACAAGGAATTAAAGCCAAGACTTGAATCTAAATTCAAGTGGACTGATTCTGATACTCAGCAAAGTCAAATTCATATTCTAAATCCCTGCAACTGGGGAGTTTGAACTGTGGTCCAAAGCCTGAGTGCTATGGCTGAACCAGTGTAAGTTGATACACTTGCTAATACTAAGAAAGAAGATGGATAAAAAGCAAAACAGCACACCCTGCATTTAGTGTGGCAGATGGAAAGAAGGAAACTCCCACCCACTATGTGCAGATCTCTGCAAGATTTGCCCTAAAACTAAACAGACTGGTTAAGAACCTTTCTGAAGAGTGTGTTCAGAATTTCTTTTAATATTTTGCATGCTGAGTCTCCTTTCTGCCTCCCTACACTGAGACTCCATTGTACAAGGTTTAACATCAATGGTAGAAGTACATGGTGGAGAATAATCTTTCTAGCTTGACACTGAGCATATGCAATGAATTTGGAATGCAAAAAGAATGCTGATCAAACAGTAGCAAAAATGCCCATTGATTTCTGGAGGTTTTAGGTTGGTTGTCATTATCTACTATTCTAAAATAATTTTAGAGATATTTCCCAACTTGTCTACTCTCTTTGTAGCTGAATTTTTTAGGACAAACAATTCTTGATAAACATGTAGTCATAGAAATAATTGAGGAATACTGATTAGTCAGATTTTGCTGTTTATTACAATTTTATCTTTCCATGTTATGAACACGTTGACTGTGTTCTTTTCAGTGGGACATGCCCACTGTTTCGAATCACATTCATATCTGCTGTCATTTTGCTAGTTAAGAATAGATTGCACAAGGGATTAATTTGCTCCTTTGCTTGTATGCAGCCTCCATAAATTACAGGCTCAGGGGTGGGGGGAACAGATGTGGAGTGGCTGAAAAGAATAAATTCCTTATTTCTATGAACAAACATCACATAAAATCACCATACACAATGCATAGCACATTGATTCATTTAGTTCTTCTTTAGTTTTCTCTTTGGGAAAAGCATTTCTTTACATTACAGCATGAATTTGTTTCATGCGCTGCTCATTCTCAGTGTTTTCTCCCTCATTTGAGGCATGATCTAAGGCTTAATAAACATCTTGCGGAAAAGCTTATTCTTTCACATTTTCCTGAAGAAAATTCTCCATATGTATTTCTAAATAAAATATTTAACGTAAAGAATAGTTATAAATGCCTTGGTGGCAAACTAATGGTCAAGCTTGTTTTGCTGCCTTGGTGAGACATAATTCTCTTGTAGGCGTTCTAGGAAACCTTTCCAGGAGGGCAGTAATTTTGGGCTAGATTTGCAGCAAAGATGTACACATCTTGAAACAAACCTTTGTAGCTTTGTCCCTTGTCACAGAGCAAGTTCAGTATGGAGTAAGTTCAGTATGGAGTTATGATTTGCAGACATTCCAAATTCTCAGTACTTGGTCTGAATGGAAACAGAAGCAAATTGCTGTTATTGTATCTTGGTCTTAGGGAACTTCTTAGATTTTCAGTTTCTGACACTTCTGTTTATTGCTTTTAAAAAATAAAGGTCAGACAAAAGCCTGTGTCTGAATTTATTTTTTTTTAAAAAATAAATTTGGTGTGATTCCAGCTGGAATTTAGATCTCGTCTTTTTATTGTTGAATAGAAGGATGCCCTGATCAAGATACAATATGTATACTTTGGCCTCTGATCTATGGATGGGCCGTAGCTCCATGTACAAAGGAAGGATTAATACTCTTTCTAGAAATAAGTGCACTTTAAGTGATGATTTGGCAAGTAAAGAGATGGGTAATTGGTATGACCTGTTGGTAGACAAGAAAAGAATGTAGTGTAGTACCTTCATGTCTTTAAACATGAACTGCAAAGTATGGCAAATGAACATCAAGCAAATTGAAAGGAATCAGCACTCTGATAATTTGTTTTTAAAGTCATCCTAGATCTTAGGTGATTTGCTGATACAATTTCATAAACACTGCCATGACATGCTTCTTGTACTGGACATTGGGTAACAGAAACCAAAATAATATGCCAAATATGTAAGGCACAATAAAAAAGGGGGGAAAAAGTATGTAGTTTCTTAAAACAGATTGTGCCTGCCATCTCTGACCGCAAATGTGATGGGATAGTAACCACTTGGCATAGAACTGTTTTTGTAAAAGTGTTTTATATATGTGGCAAATGAATGACACCTTATCTTATAAGTACCTTAGCAAGAGTTTTGCTTACTTGTGTAAATTGTTGGATTGACTTGGAGGTAAGATATATCTTTGCTAAGGTGGTTATATGGTAGGGATTTCTATACTGTTGAAAGGTTTCCACAAGTGCTTCCTCATGACATAACTCTGCTCGTCATGAGTCAGTGGAAATTTTAATGTTACTTATCTTTTAGAAGTTTTAGCACTGACTTTGAGAACAGAGTTAAACCAACAGGAACTGCTTTTGGAAATCCCAACAACTAAGAGATGCAAAACATGCTTTTTAAAAAAAAAAACAAAGCTCATTGTGTGTGGTTTAATATATTTAAAAGGTGTATTATATACTATAGGCACATATGAAGATTATGAACTAACCCTGTAATTGCTTGATAACGAAAATATAACACTGCTTAAGTAACAATTTATTTCTATTTAAAATAGTGGGGTTTATTTTTTCAATAAATTAGATTAACATGTTTACAACCATGTTTGCAACATTCTTAAAATGACATAACAAGCTGGTTGACGTATAGCCTCTATTTTGATTCCCACTAAATCCTTTTTATTTTTTAAAATTATCTCTCCTTTAGTTTATAGTGAGTTTTGTTGAGTAATAACGTAAGTAACAGCAGGAATGTATGGTAACATACTGTCTGATCTGCAGTTACATAATTGATCTTGCTTGCTTAGCCTTTAGATTTTTGAAGGTAACTATTTACCCAAGGAGTGTTTGTATTCATAAAGTAAAATGTTTCCTCCTTAAACATGGGCAAAATTAAAAACACACATAAACAACCATTATCATTAGCTCACAAACATATGCTAAAGACCATCTACTATATATTATTTTATAACTTTTCCAAATGTAGTTTAGTTAACATTTTAGAAATATTATATTATTTCTAAATCCATGTGCCTGTTTAAACTTCATTATCTCAAATGATACTGAGTGAGTGGTCATGAAACAGTATCATAAAATACATAGACATTATTTTAATGCAATAAACATGTGATTTTTAAGACTATCTTAACAAACACACATGTTTATTCTTTGCTAAAACATGTTTCTGCAAGTGCCACACCTATATTTTGCATGTTTTCAGTCAGTTGGCTCAAAAGATTGTAGGGGGGAAAAAGTAAATCTCGCAAAATCCTCAGTATCTCAGAGTAAAATACCAGGCTATTTTGACACAGCTATTTTCCATAGCAAACAGTTTTAATTCTCAGAATTTTTTCTTAACTGTGAAACATGGGTAGGGCACTGAAACATGCATTTTTATATTTTTGCTCCTTATGAACCAGATAACACATGAGATGCAATGAAATTTTCCTAGATGTCAAATTTTAATTCTCGTAACTTGAAGCATGAAAGTAAATGGTTGCTAGATTTGTAGACACGCTGGTTTTGGTAGTGATTGCATCTTATGTGGGTTATATCTGGTCTTTTATTCTTTGTTTTATAGTGTCATTTCAATGTAATGTGCTGTTCTTTGTGTCTTTGTTGTCTCTTTTTTTTCTTTGTCCCCCCAACAGCATTTTGTCCCGCACAGGGAAGAAGGAGAATCAAGATGCCTCCAATTTGACAGTGCCCATGACCATGTGTCTTTTTCCTGTGCCATTCCCACTCACCCCATCTCTAAGACCACAGGTCAGTTCCATCAACCCTACTGTTACTCGCTCCCTCCTTTACAGCGTCCTGCGAGATGCTCCATCTGAACGTGGCCAGCAAAGTCGTGATGCTCAGTTATCAGACTACCCATCTTTGGACTATCAAGGACTTTACGTGACACTGGTGACACTGCTGGATCTAGTTCCCTTGCTACAACATGGTCAACATGGTAAGCAGGCCCTTGAACCCTTCCAGTACGCTTAACTTCAGTGATGTGAATCCATAGTGATGATGTGCGGTAGAAGAGATGGGCCTAAGCTGACCTGGATCTGGAATTCAAATCTTCTGGGGTGTGTTTATATTCAAGTGTTTGGTTTGACTTTCTTAAATAAAAGACTTTTTTGCTAACTGTGGATTTGGGTTTGAATTCTGAGGTTGTCTGATTTTTAGTGATATGCTGGTGGTATGTAATTAAAATACAATGGTATGTAACAAAAATTAGACATATGTGTCTAAAAATGTCCAGATTTTGAACTTGAATCTGCTGGGATAACTTCTGACTGTCTTCTTGGGGTGTATGTCTTAAAAGGCACAAAGAACTTGCCAAGGTGTATCTGACCTATAAAAAATATACAGATTGAGTGTTTTGGTGAAGGTCCATCTCTAAACAGAATATAGTGTATGTTTAATTGACGAAAAATGTGGTAATTGTGCTTTGAGATGGCTTTAAAATATTCCTGTGTGAAAAGATAGCAATACCTCTGTCTGACTAGCAGAAAAGCAATATTGTCTTATGTTTTGAATTAGTTATTTGCAAGCTTTTTTGTGACTGTGTTGTCTTTGCATTGTTTTCCCTTGAGTTCTGTGTCTGTCTGGCTTGTTAAACTTTAGGCTTTCCATATTGGAATTCAGTAGCCCAATATTAGTCCTACATTACATGAGCCAAATATTAGTTTTTAGTATGGTATCAGGATGTATTACTTACCTAGTTCAGTATAGGAAGATTGTTGTCAATCTGATGATGCTGCTTAAATTCTTTAGGAGAAAAGTTGTCACTGTTAAATGCTGAATTCATTTTGAGTTGGCAGCATGTTTGAATCAAAACACTGCACTATGGTGAACTATGATCTTGCTAAAGTGGGGGTTCTCACACGTTATAGATTTGTTGACTTCAATTTCTAGATAGGGTGGAGTTAATTACCAAAACAGTCTTTTTCTAAGCAGATAATATGGTGATAATTATCAATCAATGGAGACCTGTAAAAAGAAATAACATTGAGCAAACATAATGATTTTTTATGGCAATACAATGTTTCTCCTTGCATGGTTTTCCTGTCCTTAGTCAGGTTATGTTGTGTCACTTGACATCCTAACATGCAGTGTGGGACATGGTCACACCTGAATAAGGAAGACACTCAGGGAGCAATTACCAGTGGCTCAGCAGCTGGAAGGGGATACCCAATGGGAAATCTTGCAGGAGTCTGTGCTGGGCCTAGTGTTATTAAATATCTTAATTGTTTTACTTAGCTGGTAGAGTTGAGAGAGCACTTTGATTTGCAGGTGTTATCAAGATGTCCTTCATGTGAAAGATACCTCATTCAAAGTAATTGTAGCAAATTGCATTCTGTTTTGAAACATCTTTGAAGGAGAAATATAAAATACTATGTTTAAGTGGGAGAAATCAAAGGAAATGGAGGAAATAGCAGCTTGAAAGCTGTACTGCAGAAAGATCTGGTGTTAACAGTAGATCAGAGCAGACCATAAGTCACTAATATATTAATATTATTTTAGCAATATGTAAACATTTTCTTGTGTATGAGACACCCAAAGCATTATGTTTATTATTTTAACAGCCCTACCATGGCCTCAGCTGGAGTAAAATTTTCAGATTTGTCCATCTAGCTTCAAGAAAAACATGGACTATTTGGGAAGAGTCCAGGAAAAAGAAACAAGAATGATTTGAGGTCTAGGAAATGTGAACAGTAGGGAAAAACAGAAAGAACTTGGTTTGTCTAGCTTAGAAAAAAATGGAAGGGAGATGTGATTATCATATGCCAATATGTAAAGGTTGCTGTGAGGAGAAATAAACTGAACCAGTCTATTTGTGGTTACAGTTGATCAGGATAAGAAATGTCAGCAATGGAAATTATTTTTAAAAGGAAGGTCTTTTTATGATAAAGATGATTAAGCACTAGGATGAATTGACAGGAGAAGGAGTGAACTGTCTTGCAGATTTTTAAGAACAGTTTAGATAAATACCTGCCAGAAATAATTTGGTTGACTCATGTTTGGGGCAAGGGGAGGTCACTTGCTGTTTTTTATGGATTTGGGTGCGGAGAATTACATTTTGCAACACGACTTCTTATTTATTTCTTCTCAGCTTAGCATTTGACTAAAAGAAATATGTATTTTTTTATCAGAACCATCAGTGTTGTTTGGGTAAGTACAACTGCTGTGCTAGGCAATCCTGAGCTTTGACCCAATATGAATTGCAAGAGAGAAACACTCTCTGGCTTCAAGGGTCTGGTTAGACCCTTGCATAGCAGACTCACAGGAACAACTGAAATGGAGTGCTAATTTTAATTCTTACTATGACCGGGGATGTTCACAGGTACAGATGACTGTGCACTTCACAGAGACAGTCTCAAATTGCACTAGTCCAGGTGAGACTGAAGGCCTGTGTAACAAACTTAAGGCTGAGGAGTAAGTAACAAAGGGGAAAGGTTTTCTGGTGTGTTTGGATCATCATACAGATTGAAACTTGGGGTTCATTGAGTGTTGTAACCTTTGTCAGGGGGTTCTGAGTACCAGCTCAGTTCCTCATTCGAGAGAGGGTATAAGGATTCCATGGTGCCAAGACAAAAATAAATTACCCCTTCCCTTTGGATCTTGAAATGTTGTGCAATTAGATATCATTTCCAAAGAGCTATAGTATCAATAATTAGAGTAAGTATGGGAATTCTTGATAAATACTCATTTTCTTTTAAGCCTTGCCCATTTTGGCTTCCCCCTCAATGGCTTCCCAGGAAATCAAGATCTGTAGTTTAATCATGTGTTGTTTGAAAAATGCAGTGACACTTCCTGCAGTCAATATTTGTGGAGTACTTTGCAGCACTCTTGAGGGTCCTTAAGACACAACTCTTATTTTGATAGGACTGATGAAGACTAGAATGCTTTTTGCAAAAGTTGGCCTTTCAATACAACATACTTTTCAAATTCAGATTCTAGTAACATCTCTGCTTAAATACAAGCCATCGTATGTTAATCAGTGTATGATTAAAATCAGTATTGATTTTAACCGATTATTTTATTTATTGTAGTATTCATATTCTCTTCAAACTCTTCTGATTAGCATTCAGCTGTTTCCCTCTCCTTAGGAGGGGCTAAAAATGATGGGCGAAGTCACCTGCCTACAGTGATTAGCTTCCCAAATTACTTTGAGAGGAAAGCTTGAATTTAAATGTAATTTTATTTTATAGTTTTGTAAACAAAAGAGTACATAGTCATAATGACTTTTTCATTGTAGTGATTCTATATTTCTTTCATTTTATTCAACAGATCTTGGGCAATCAATTTTTTACACTACTACATGCTTACTTCCTTTTCTCAGTGATGATATTTTGAGTACTTTACCCTATACAATGATTTCAACACTAGCTACCTTTCCTCCATTTCTGCACAAGGATATTATAGAGTATCTCAGCACATCTTTTCTGCCTATGGCTATATGTAAGTAGAACTCATTCTAGTATTGTTTTATCTTGGAAAACAAATATGATTGGTTTGCCTTGTCTCGGTGCATAATAGTATCAGACTGTAGGAGTCAAAGCTTGATTTGTCATAGTATTGTAATGGGACATCAATCTACTGTATGTATGTAAAATAATTTCTTGTCTATTTTTCAAAGGGAAATAATCCTATAGTTTGTATTTATTTATTATGCTGTGTTTTTGTGTGAATTCTCCCTTTGTTTAAAGGGTGGAGCTTGCCTTATTTAGGAAATACGCTGTTTTCTGACTCATAGGACTTTCAGTGCCAGCAGTGAGAGTTTTGAATACAGAATCAATAGGCAAACTGCTCTTGAAATGATAGATGCAATAGCAACATGTCATTTTTGCATCTGGAGTATATCTGGATGTACAAGTATGATTCTTTTCAATGATGTTGTGATGGATTTCCAACTTTTCTTTGTCTTCTCAGGACTTTCTCTCTTAAGTTCTGTACTGAATGGCTTTGCCTGTAATGTCTCTTATCCACAAGTGTTAAGACTGAATTTGATGGTGCCTGCTTTTTTTCCTCTTTATTTTTTTTCTTCCTGTCCCTGAAGATGTTACTAATTTCATAGTCCCTGCAGAGTGTGGATATTGAGGTGTGTTCTGAACAGTCATCCATGTACCTGATAAAAATCTTGATGAGACTTCCATAATGACAAGAAGCATAACCATATTCTGCAGATGGAAGCATTAGGGTTGATATTAAGTCAATTTTAGCCAACAAGCCTTTTACTGTGTGTGGTCAAACACTGGAACAGTTTGCTAGAGTGGCTGCAGATTCTCCATCTTAATAGATGCTCAAAACACAACTGGTCATGAGTACCTGCTCTAGTTGCCTTTCTTTAAGCAGAGGGGTTGGACAAGACGATCTCCAGAGGTCCCTTTTAACATTAACCATTGTGTGATTCTGTGAGAATGTCTCCTACTTACCTCTATATTCCGGACCTTTATGGAAAAACATGAACAACTTTTGTACAGAGATCAGCACTGGTATAATTTAAGCATGTAGAAGATGCTGAAAGAGGCATGGTGCTGTGTTTGAGATTAAAATTTTATGCAAACTTATCATGCATGTTTTCTGACTTGACTAGTCGATGATCTTGGAAAAATCCCTTAACTCTCCTGTACCTTAGTTTTCCCTTGAAAAATAGTAAATGTAATTAGACATTGTAATGAGGTTTTCTCTGTTACATTTGACAGGTCTAATGACAATATGCAAATGAAAATTGCTGAGATATGTTTCATACAAATGTGCAACATAGGTCCTCTTTGGGTTAAGAACATAATGCTGCATTAAACAAGTCTTTTTTCTGTTACTGTTATGTGTTAAAGAATAGCTGAAATAGGTGACATATCCTGTCCGTCCTCAGATCTGTAGAACTATTCCTCAAAATAACTGGTTGAGCCAAATCCTTGGTTTACTTAAGTAGATACTGTTCCCCAGCTGCCCTCGACAGAGATTGCATCCGTGCATTTGCCTTTGTCATACTGCCTTTCTCCTGAGTTTTAGTGAGATCTCTATATGAAACCAGTCTGCTGCTTTTTAAATTTGGCTTCTAGTACTGTCCTACATTTTCTTGCTGATGACCACATTTTCATTGCCCAGTTACAGCTGCTGAGTATTTCAATTTAAATCCATACAAACAGACCTTGCTGTAATAATTTGAGGGCTCTTACTTGTATGGATGAGATTAAAAAACAAATGAAAGAAGTGCAGTGAAGAGAGCCATAGTAATGCTGGGTCATGTGGAGAACAGACAGAGAGAAGTTCTCTCATTTTCCTGTCCCTTCTTTTTTTTCTAGTCAGGTGTTCTTTTAATTAGTGTCCTAGTCTTTCCTCACTGGGAATTATATGCTCCTTTACAAGGTGAGTGCAGAACCTCTCCTTCCTCTCGTGTTCAGCTCTGATTCAAACTGAAAGGGAGAATGAGAGAGATTGTGTAAGCAGTTGGAGAGCCAGATGGGAAGGATGGAAACAACTCACTGAGCTGGTAGCTACAGCTCTGTGCTTCTATCCCAAATGCTTGGTATTTGGGTCCTGGCAGGCAAGCTTGGGAAAGCGCTGTGAGGATGGAAAGATAGATGCCACATCTCTGTGTAGGAGGTTGCCCTCAAAGTCGTATTGCCGTGTAATAGTTCAGCAAATAAACACCTCCGCTCTGCAGGGTTTTTCAAAGTATACCCTTTAATAGTAGCCCACTTCACAGGAGACCAGAAAGAACTCCAGCCACTTTCTGTGTGAGGTTAAGGTAGCTACACTTCAATGCTACTGTTTGTCATTGTCTTAGCACAGTTCACGTAACAGTGGGGACTAATGTTTCTGGTATGTAGCTGTAACTCAAGCACATACAGTGTGCTCCCTGAGAAGGACTCTGTCCCCTACATCAGCAGCTATGACCAGCCCCAACCCTTCATCAGTATGCCTCAACAGCAGGCTTTCCATCTTTTCTTGATTCTTTATCCTCCAGTTCCTTTTTACCCTTCCTACAATTCAAGGCCTAGGTGGAGTTGGCTATATGAGTGATGTTTTTTTGATCTATCTGTGGGTTCTGAAGGAGAGTGCCAGAGAAGATAACTGGTTAATGCAGCTCTGGGAATGAAATCTTACTGATTTGTAAAACCAGGTGTGCACTCTGTGAATCAATACCTAGTCATCTTTCTCTTCCACTAGAAAAGGTGGAATATGCATGTTTCTAAGTTTTTAGGTGTTCTTGTTCTAGTTTGTTTGTTTGTTTGTTTTGTTAGGTCTTTTTGTTGTTGTTTTGTTTTGTTTTTTTGTTTTCATGGCATGGTGCCTTAGGAATTTTATTTCCATGGGTTGGAATCAGTTACATGCTATGCTCACCTGATTTTCCTGTTACTATAGAAAATTTATTTATTCTTTTCCCTTTTTTTAAGTGGGATCCTCAAAAAGAGAAGGTGTTCCAGCACATGTCAATCTGTCTGCATCATCAATGCTAATGATTGCAATGCAGTACACATCGAACCCAGGTATGTGTAAACATGCAACACAGTATTATTCTTTCTAAAACTATCAGTCAGGAAGTATTGTCAAATGCAATCAGAAAAGTTTAGATGATGGGAAAAATCTGTGTCGTTATCCAGCACAGATTGAAAGATAATTGATTTTAGTCAAAACTAGAATTTTTGAACATCATGCTGGAAGTAATCAGTATGTGGATAAGAGATCTCATTGTGATGAGGAAATAGGATTTGGCCCAGGATTGGAGACTTCTGTCTACCCTTGTTTGACATCAGAAAATAGTGTTAATATATATAGCATCAGTGTTGGAGAGCAATACCACTTACCTTGCCTACAGGATTTGTAGTAACAGTTTGTCTTGTACTATGATTCATATACCACCACGTTCACAACTGGTACTATCTTTTAAACAACACAGGTAATGCTGTCTCAATGGAACAGTAATGAATTTAAATGTAATGATGAGTATCTAAACACAAAGCCGTTCTCTCTCAGTGGGACACAGTCCCAGTGAAATCAGTGGGATCACATAAACAAATTGAAACAAAATTTAACCCAAAGGAGCTGTTACATTGCATAGTAGTTAGCTATCTCCCATTTTATGAAGATGGGTAGATGGTGTGTGTGAGAAGTGTCACATCCTGCTAATGTACTTCTCATAGGTAAATAAAAGCAGCACATCATTTTTAAAAGCTACCAGCAGAAGTCAGGTTTTTTTCATGAAATGCCCTATTTTGTTTGTAAATTCCATGTTCAAACCATCTGAGAAAAATGTTGCCCTGTGGTTTTTGGGAAATCAAACATGTAAAGTAGTTCGTTTCACTTTCATGTTTGTTCAATGCAGAGCGGCTACTGTAGCCTTTGGTATGTGTGGGAATAATGTATTGTTACATGTGATTCCCATTGCTGTCTCAAGATGAATGACAAGATACCATTTACATTGTGGCAAAGGGACAACGTTTAAGTGAATCAGTAGGTATTCTTCAACTGGATGTGTTTGAAAAAGGTCTGTGTTGCTGTGCAGAAGTCTGTATACTCATGATAATCATCTTACTGCATTCCTTGACAAAGACAAGTAACCAATATTCAATTCCTAATATTTTGTGGTGACTCTCGGGGCAATGATTCTTTAGCAAGCACTGTAAAATAAAAAATAATTGGATAGAGTTTTGGATGGACAAAGCAAAGCCCAATCAGCTATTTGCATCACTTCTGTAATCTGAGTTTCCATTTTTGTATTAAATCTATAATGTCTCTTTTCTCTCAGTGTATCACTGCCAGTTACTGGAATGTCTCATGAAATATAAACAAGAAGTATGGAAAGTAAGTTTATGATCATATATACTTTGTGGAAATGACTGTGTAGGGGCAGCAATGAAAACCAGATGGCTTGAAAACTGAACTGACTGTGTGCCAAGAAGTTATAAATGATCTTTATATCCAATCCTCCCTCTGCATTATGGAGAGGAAGGCCTCTCTAATTTCTAGTTTATAGAGGGAGTTCCATATTTTGTAGAACAGAGCTCCACTTCCTATGTACTATGTGGTTATGGCTCCAGTTAGCAGAAATTTTAGTAATGAGCAGTGTTCTCAGTTCATGCAGGACTGGACTTTTACGAGAACTATTTGTGAGTATTGTCATCACCTGAATCTGCTCTGGATCCACTTATTTATCTATATCACACCTCTTTGCTCCATGGCTAGACAGGGGCTTAATTTTGCTCTATGTTAGTGCACTGCAGGGTGGGTGGTAGCTGTTGCATGCTCTGATCAAAGTTAGAAGCACTGAAGTTAGTCATCTAATCTGTCTGTAAGAGCTACAAAAGAAGTTCGGTAGGGCATGAAATGTATTAATTTTGTGTGTTCAGATACTTTTGAAAACAAGTACTATTTTGGATTGTGGTTTGTCACCTTGCAAAAATAAAAATTTTTCATGTCTTTCCTTAGGATTTGCTATATGTGATAGCCTATGGACCATCTCAAGTTAAACCTCCAGCAGTACAAATGTTATTTCACTATTGGCCCAATTTAAAACCTCCTGGGGCAATCAGTGAGTACAGAGGACTGCAGTACACAGGTCAGTGCAGCTGGTTTTGTATAGGTCAAAACAAATAAAGGATCACAAGTATGTTAAAGTCATGTGTTTACAGTTCTACAATGTGTTTTGAATTTTTTTTGTTTGTTAGGTTGTACTTTCTTAAGTATATACAATATCCATTTATCTACTTCTTCAAAAGATGTTATGAAAAATGAAAACTCAGGTTGTGGCTAGTAAATATGTTGTCTTACTCTCAATATTAACTAAACCAGAACAGGATAAGGAACAGGAAACACTCTGTTTGTTCGAAATGGTCTGTGAAACTGCTGCCTTGGCCTTACAATGGTTCTGGTTTGTGTTACTTTCAATTATTGCTATAGTTGCTTTTGTTGTGCCAGCTGCTAACACTGCTGCTGTTGCTAAGACTCCTTATCTGGCTGTTGCTGTCAAAGTCATCTGATGTCAGGTGCAGTCAGTATAATAGATAATTTCTCAAGGTTCATTATAGGATGAAAATGAGAGACAAAGCCAGCAATGCAGCTGCAGCTGAGTAGGTGGATGGTGCAAAGTTCTCTGTCCACCAAACTCCCCAGTGATACTGGTGGGATAGGGGTGCTGCCTGGGAGGCTGTCCACTCATTAGTTGCTTTCCCTGCCTGTCTGTATCAACCTGTTTCAAATAATCTCCATCATACAGCATATGTTTTGGTTACTTTTAAAATTTCTGGACCAGAATGTAACATTTTAAATTATAAAAATGAAGGGTTGGAAGAAACATTAGAAGACCCTGTAGACCAACTTAAGTGCATCCTGAATGTCCTGGTAGAAGTTTGTTTGATCTGTTCTAAATCTCTTCATTGAAGGGTTGATAGACTTTTTTTGACGTTTTTAAAACATAGTTCATTATATACTGCTCTACATCACTTCTTCCATGCAAGCAGGTCTGTAAACTAAGTATGATATTCCATGTGAACTGTTAGGAGCGCTGGATAGACTGGATTTTTTTTCCCTATATGTAGGTTTTTTGTTACCATATCCCAGAATGGGATGAGTATTATCTGCACTTGTATGGCGTTTTTACCTGGGGGCATCCTCTAGAGCATCCAGATGATGCCACTTGAGCATCCCTATGTTGTTTACTTCTTGTCATTACAAAGCTAAGGCTCCTTCAATCACTGGACTAGTTTTCCTTTGTTTTAGCTGTGTTTTCATTTTGCCTGGGAATGTTACTGAATTTACTCAACTGCTTCTACCGTCCTGCTCCTAGAGCAGAATGAGAGTTAATTAATCAAGATGTTGGTGAGATCAAGAAGGGTCTGCAACGGGAATGTGTGTGTCTTTTCCCATTTCTTTGCTGAGTCCACGGTTCCTTTCATTATATTGTAAATAAGTCAGTAGGCATATATGTTCAAGTTGTGTATTACAATTATTAAGCTTCCTGAGGAATGGCTATTTGTATATTACTCATATTTTTATAGTTCTTACTACAAGAGGATCTCATTCTCAGTTGATATAGTTAGACACAAAGAATAAAAATACCGCTTCTCCATTTATTAACCAGCTGTGTTTTGGTTTTCCAGCCTGGAATCCTATTCATTGCCAGCACATTGAATGCCATAATGCGATTAACAAACCAGCTGTGAAGGTACACTGTTACTTCAGGGGTCAAACCCAGTGTCTGAGGGATGGGAGGTTGCACTTTTACCCCAGCCATGTGCTGTGTTTGTGTGCAGATGACCAAGAGCAGGAGCTAAGGAAACAGCAAAACCTGTTGAGACCATGGAGGTCAGACCTCTGTGAACATGTTATTTGGCTGCCTAAAACAAGATGAGGTATTTCCTGCAACTACCATAGGCCAGATCTTGAAATTAAACATGGGGATGGTTGTAGAGCGCTTTATGAAATTCTAAGATGGCTCCTGGCTAATCTATTGGAATATTTTCCTGAACACATACATGTGTATAAATATGTGCACAAATACTACTGTAAACAAGAACCATTATTTCAGTTACATAACTACCTGTAACTGGGTATCTTGGTTGAGGTCATAAAACGCACCTGCTCTGATTGTGGTTGTTTGCTTGGAATGTGGCCTAAAACAAATAGCAAAAAAACTTTACTTACCTGTTCTGCAGCTCTCTTGGGGGAGGTAAATTGTATCTTTACCGTTTATACACAGAAAAAAAAAGTTAAAAGGTATGACCCGAGTCATAGTACAATTTGACAGCAGAAGCAGGAATAACCTCCCAAGTCCAGAGCATACTACAGTTAGGTGTACTGATTGTTGATTTGTATCTAACTAAATATGTAGATACAATCTTCCTGGCATCAGTTCATACACTAACACAATTTCTTGAGCCAAACAGTTCTGTGAGCCGTTTTCACAGGTTCTGATACTGATAGGGCATAATGGTGACAACCATCTCAAAAGTCCTGCAAAGGACCACTTTCCTGTCCATTCCAGTGGTCCTCAGTGATCCCCCTTTCATAGGGGAAGTGCTGAAAGGTGTTGCTTCATGTTGTAGTGTTCACTAGATTCAGATTAGTAACTCAGTAGAGCAGAATATCAAAAAAGTACAGTTCAAAACTTTGCAGATGAAATACCTGAATATTTTTGAATGATCTCTTATCTTAATTTTGACAGAGCCAGTCTTGATCAGTCATCACTCAGACAAATGCAACCTGTTTTATCTTGGATAGATGAATGTAAATTTGGTTAACAAAGATGAGAAACATTCAAGGAAACATTTGTCTCATAAATAAGATCTTGCACTTGAATGGAGTAAGAAACATTTTGGTTAAAGTGGTTCGGATATTGTGTATGCATAATACTGTTCAGTGTTTTCTTAGTAGTACAAAACACTTTAACAAATGTGTATGTAACTGGCTATTAACTGTCACTGTTTTCTGTAACTGACTAATGTGAAAGGATAAAAGCTAATGCAAGACAAAGAGGACCTATGTTGCCAAGGGAACTGTGAGTCTTTGTTCTGTCACTACAGTTGTGCTGTATATTAACAGCTGTGGTGACTGAAAATTAGATTTTGCTGGAAGAGGCATTACTGAGAGAGAAAAATCTGGAGGTTTACATTACCTTTTCCTAAACAATGGATCCTCTCAGTGACTGCCTGTTTGGGGGTAAAAAAATTGGAAATCTATAGCGAATATGCAATGTGATTATGTAACATAACATACATGTCTTTCAGACAGTGGTAATACTGATACTGAAGTATGTTCTATTTCTTAGAGGCTCTCATTTTTTGTGTACATCCCTCTCTTTGTTAGAAATAATTTGAGATCTTGTATGCCACATGCTGAGTACTGTCTCTCAGAATGTTGCTCTCAACACGCATCAAAGCTGTGTTATATTGTATGTCCTAGCATTAATGTGTTGAACTTTTTCAGTGAGCATCAATGAACAGATGTGTTAATTCTTTTCCTTCTCTGTGTTTCAGATGTGCATTGACCCATCCTTGTCTGTGGCTTTGGGTGATAAGCCACCTCCCCTATATCTTTGTGAAGAATGCAGCCAGAGAATTGCAGGGTAGGTAAGCTAAGTGCTGGGAAATGATCAGGTATTGTCAGACTCCAGAATTCAGAACTGGAGTTTTGCTTAATTTTAGTATGATTAACATATAATTTACATAGATAAACCTGTTGAAATATATAGAACACACTGCCACTTGATATGAATAAGGATTACAGAAATTTACCTCACAGGATCAGCATTTTCACCTAACTTAAACAGAAGTGAGTTTTGAAGCTGAGATCTCTGAATGAATAAATACTGTGGGATGCATTGACTGTAGTAGGGGAACCTCGTTATTGTACAAGCTTTTGCTTACGAAATGTCTTTTGTGCTCATCCATTAGTTGTCATTAAAAGCAAAACATTGCAGTGGAAGCTTTTTCACAGTGACTTAATTACTTTTCTGTAGCATGTATTTCACATTATTCTCTAAGGTATACTTTGAAGCAGCTGCAGTCAAAGAAATTGATACAGTATTGGCCAGTACCTGGAAGGAATATAACCTGAGACGAATTAACCTCAGTTGGGTTTTGGTTTTGATTTTTTTTCTTTAAATTGCTTATATGGTTTGCATTGGATTACAAAATCTACTAATATTTACAGGGAGTGCCAATCATCATTATTTGAAATGGACAAAGTTATAGGTAGTTCAGAACCTACGTGAGTGTTTTTCTCCCCAGTTTAAGACACCTTTATATCACATGAGCTGTGGGAAAAGCAATTGCATTTCAGCTTAAGGTTTTTAAATCATCATTGGCTTAGGGCTGCAGGAAAAAGTAATTGAATTCAGGAGAAGCATGGCTTCTAAGGACACTCACAGAAGATGGTACCGGTACTTTAGTTTTTTTTTATGTTCGTCCATTATTCTTCACTGTCATTTCTTAGCTGTCAGACTTTCAGGGCACACACTATTTTAATTTGATAAATTTATGTCTGAGAAGTAATTTTTGAAAGCCTTGAACATGGTGACCAACATCAGCAAAGTGGTAATTTAATAAGACAGGCACAACAAAGAGATGTAAAGCAACATGCAATTTATAAAACTACATTTGAAAAAAGCAGCTTCAGAATAATGTCAGTCCTACCACATCCATTTATCTCAATTTCCTATGTGCAAAAAATAAATAAATATATAAACAAAAATAGAGAGCTAATTATATATATAATTTTTATAGGGATCACAGTGAATGGTTGATTGATGTTCTTCTGCCACAAGGTAAGAGGTATTTTAAGGGTAGGTACAAACTAATCATAGTTGTACAAACCTATACTTCTGATATTTCTGCATACTGTATTATTTGAAATGCTACATTCTGTTCAAAAGGGTTTTTTAGAATTTTGAAGTAGCTTGTCTTTAATGCTGCTTAATGTCCTTAAAGTACTATGAAAAATTGACTAATCCTCTATCTGAAATACTATACAACTCTTTATGAGTGAGGAAACAGAGATAGTTGACAATTTTCAAATCTTCAAGCATTCACAATTGGGGCCAAGTTTTTAGAAAGTACTTGTGTCCCACATTGATGTCCAGAAAAAAAGGTCTGGTTCTTCCAGTAACCTGGGTCTGATGTGAAAGCTCCTGAAGCTTCTGAAAATCTCTGACATGAGCCTACAAAGGATATCAGAAAAAGACACAAAATGTTTTTAAATGATCCAGTCATTGATCCAATCATTGTCCTTTGGCCAGTGAGAGAACCTGACATTTTGTTATCTAGAAGAGTGCAGACAAAGCCTGTTGACAGACTAATCAGCATCTTATCTAAAATAACCCTTTCAGGGACAGAATGAAGACACTGCCCATCTCTTTGCTCTGCAAATTGAAAATTCTTAAGCAGTTGAGATTTTTTTGCTTTCTGCTTCTAGTTGAAATGTTATCCAGATTAAGAATATTTTATTTACTTAAGGGAAGTACTTCCTTTTAATCAGCCACTTAAATTTACTGAATTGTATGTTGCCAGGGAAACAGATGGAATAGCTACTGCTTACAGATTGAAACTGCAGACATTTCACTATGAAATTATGGGCCATAGACATAGTGGCTGCTTCATCCATATTCACTGCTCTTTTATCCCATGAGCTTTCACAAGCAGGGTAGGCACATCTAAGCTATGTTTCCTACAGCATACCACAGAAGTGTGCCTACAAGGTGTACCTGTACAAGTCTGTCCCTGTGGCAGAAGCACAGGCAGAAGGTGGATGTGTTGCAGAGCACACCACACTTAATGCCCCAAGGCTATTGCATTTCAATGTAGAAATAGCCATAGGCCTACCTTATGCTGTCCAGCAGGCTTAGAGGTTTCAATAGTATCTGAAAACACAAATTTAGCCTCAGAGACCTCCTTACAGTAAGTCCATTTTCCCATGGCTGCCATAGTAAAGCAGAAAGATCGTCATTTTGTGTTCATGTTTTGTATGCCTTCCCCTTACAGCTGAAATTTCTGCTATATGTCAGAAGAAGGTAAGATTCAGCCATTTGTGTGAAGGGCATGATTTGATGTTGTGTGTGATGTCATTCCATTACTATGTAGTGTGTTCTTCTTTGTATCATTTCAAAATTTCACAATTTATCCATGAATGCATTTGTTGGTGGATGGGAATGATTCAGCCACAAGGTTTCTTTTTGTTAAAGCTCCCGATGTTTGATTTGATATGTGGGTTTTAGTTGAAGTGGCAATTGGTAAAGCAATTCAATTATGCAGTTGAGCTCAGTTTGTATTCTATAACTCTGCTTATGAAGAGGATAAAACAAGAGATGAATTTTAAATCTAAGCATTTATATACATCTTCTTATCTCCTGGAAGTCTTGGATTAATCCTAAATTGGAGAAAAATCATATCGTACAGTGTGTATTTTTAAACATTTTCAGTGCTTGGCTCTAAAAAGACTGCTGACAAAAAGAATCTGCTTGCAACACGTATGAGCTGGTGTGTTTTAATAAGACTTTAATAGCAAGAAATACAGTGAATAACATAGTCTAGTTCTCATGTGGTAAAGAAAGCTTTTATGTTGGGCTGGATTACCAGGTTGCAAAAATAAAGGTAGCACCTATTTTAGAGGCTTGGTCACTTACCCATGATAAGGCAGATCCTGACATAGCATAAACTGTGGCATGGGTGGCACCACTTTTTTCACACTCCTAGGGATCTGCTTGTTGCTGCTTGTAACTTAAAAAGACATTCTGAAGCATAAGCAGATGTTGATTTTTAGAGATTGCTCCACACGAGAAGGTTGAGGTTGATGACTTAAATGTCAGTTTGGTCTGCTCCGAAGGAAGAGCAACTGTGACATTTAAGTCCAGCCTTAACATTTAATCCTGAATTTATTTTTCTGGAAGGTCAATGATACTTGACATCAGGAGTTTACACACAATTGTGCTTATATATAATGATTTTGGAAATTGCCAACACTTCAGCCAGTTCCCCAGTGCTGACTTTCATCCGTGTTTTCAGTTCCACTTCCTGATACTTGTGGCCTGATAAAATCTGATTTATTTTTCAGAACTGCAGTTCACATGTCAGAAGAGCTGTTGTCACGTGTTTCTCAGCGGGCTGCTGTGGCCGCCATGGCAACAGGCCAGTGCGCTATTGCAAGAGGTGCCACTCGAACCACCACAGCAGCGAAGTTGGGGCAGCCGCAGAAACCCACCTTTACCAGACCTCCCCACCCCCCATCAACACCCGGGAGTGTGGGGCAGAGGAGCTGGTGTGTACTGTGGAAGCTGTGATCAGGTAACATGGCAGCATATGAGGCATCTGTGTGAAAAGGAGGATGAGGCTTTCATGTCAATGTTGCCTGCAGATCTTGTGCAAGTGGATTTTAGTTTCACTGGGCTAAGTGCAGAGCAGGGATGCTGAGCTCCTGCTGCTTTATCAGAGAACAAACAAGCTGTGAGTGCTGTCCTGATGACGATGTCAGCCTTGATTCTTAGAATCTTATTTGGTTGCTGTTCTCAGGAAAATGATGACATCGAATGCCTTAACTTCTTGATTAGGTATCTGTATCTAGTGCAGGAAGGCTGCATTAACTGACCATAGGCTTGTTTTATAGCTTGCTGAAGGAAGCAGAGTTTCATGCTGAGCAGAGGGAGCATGAACTGAACCGCAGGAGACAAATGGGCCTCTCCTCTTCCCATCACTCCCTGGACAACACAGACTTTGATAATAAAGATGATGACAAGCATGATCAACGCCTCCTGAGTCAGTTTGGAATATGGTTCTTGGTGAGAAATTCTTGCTTTCTTCTCTCAGTCTTCTTGGTTCACTTTCCTTTAGTTTCTGAAGCCTCAGTTTTATCTCATTTTTTCCCCACCTCTTGGCTTTAGTTGGAATCTATTCTGATTTGTAAGCAAAAAGTTGTTCTGTGAAGCTGTCAGCCTTGCTGATTTCATAACTAGTTTGGGTGGAGCTGCTGACTGTCCCTGACTCCTATATAGTGAGTGTAGAACAGAATTAGTCCTTCTCAGTTTTTTAATTGATTTTCTATGTCCCATCAGCTTCTGCTCACAGGTGCCCCTTGCTGAGTGTCATTATTTTAACTTTAAAAGGCAATGCCCTAAAAATCTATTTTTCACCTTTCAGCATCACTCTGGAAGCACAGCTTTGTCTCTTACCTGTGAGAGGCTGGAGGAGGTTTAATGGGCTGCTATTCTTTCCTTCATTTTGCTTGGTCTGTCTAGATCAGTCAGTGAACTCCAGCTGATTCACCTGGTGTGGGTTGACAGAATGAAGACCTGCTGCTTCTATCCCTCACAGTAACTAGCAGAGATTATTCCAAAATAAGCAGGACTGATGCTGGCCAGTTCATGAGCAGGCCAGGCTGCAGCCTGATAAATCCTCAGAAATTTCATTCTGCAATTCCCCTTAAGGAGAATTCTCCTTCTCAGGCTGTTTCCAATTCACTTTGAGCTCTCAGACTCTCTCTTCAGTCACCCAGTGGCAGGGAATAGCAGGACCCTCATCCATAATCTGAACAGAGATAGGAACTCTGGATGGTGGGGTGGTAGCTGTGCAATTCTACAGCGCCGACAAAGCTGCTCTGCATTTTCAAGTGGCTTCATATTCTGCTGACGTGGGTTTTGTTGCTTAATGTTGTTTTAGAGTTAAAGCCTTTTATTATTGTAAACTTTTTTTATTGTGCCATATTCATCTATTCTGTTTCAAATGATGCTTTATAAAGACTGACGGCCTTTGTTTCTAGAAATAGAACTGAAGTGAGAACAGTAAAGGTTTTGCTGCACTGTACATTTGTACTGTTATACTGTACACATGTACTATTCTTGACATTCAGCACTTACTTTTCTCTGATAGGGAGGAAGAGCTTGCTGATTCCATTCTATTCTTATAAAATGTCTTGGATCTCTCTGTAGTGGGTATTGTCAGAGATGACTGCCATTCAGGTTGTGAGAAATCATGGATTGCTGTTTTCTTTTATAAAATTAATATCTTTCATCTAGAACTGGATAGGGCTCAAGAGTTGCTATGAAAAAGGCTGCCAGCTGATACTGCCTTTGAACCAATGCTCAACTGAGACAAGCACATGGAAGCAAACACCTTAAATGTAACCTGCTGTGAAGCAGAACAATGAAGACTGTACTTTGAAGCACTTGAAACTCATATTCACTCCCCAAGAGAAGACAAAAAATCAAAACTGGAATCTTTTTGCAAAGTGAAGATCACTTATTCGACATCTTTTGGAATTGAAGTTCTTGATTTGATTTGTCTTTTTATCTAGTATGTTTTATGTATTTATATAATTTGTGTTTGTGTTTCTCTCTTCCAGGTGAGCCTTTGCACTCCCAGTGAGAACACACCCACAGAGAGTTTAGCAAGGTTGGTTAGCATGGTATTCCAGTGGTTTCACTCTACAGCTTACATGATGGATGATGAAGTTGGTAGCCTGGTTGAAAAGCTCAA
The DNA here is from genome assembly GCA_013396755.1 of Sclerurus mexicanus. Taxonomy (NCBI): domain Eukaryota; kingdom Metazoa; phylum Chordata; class Aves; order Passeriformes; family Furnariidae; genus Sclerurus; species Sclerurus mexicanus. The sequence goes on along the minus strand of VWZF01001679.1, from coordinate 1,138,955 downwards.
ACCTCAATTTGTTACTAAGTGGTTGAAGACTGTTTGTGATGTCCGGTTTGATGTCATGGTTATGTGCCTCCTTCCTAAACCCATGGAGTTTGCCAGGGTAAGAATGACTTATCTGATGGTTCCTTTATTTGCCACAGAGTTTAAGATCTTAAGAAAAAACACCTTTTCTTTCCCAGCTTTGTCAAGGCAAAGAAATCTCAGTGGTGAGGGAGTAGTGGAGTTCAGGAATTTTTCCACTTCATAGCATTTTTAGCTTTACCGTATTAGAAAGTGGACATTATTTACACTAATGTAAAGACAGGTTGGAAGATTATTATAGGTATTGAAAAATGCTGTGCATTTTTGATAGCTGCACATTTTCATTAAACTGCTGAAGTACCCAAACTTGTCTTTAGTAAAAGGTATTATTTATGTACTCCCAGATATAAGCCTGTCCTTTAATAAGGTTTCTCTGTTCTTTCCCTACTTCATCTCTGCGTCTGTGAATTAGGGTTTATGAAATCACACAGTTGTAACCGAAGGGAGCTCTGGGCATACAGATACCCTGTAGTTGCAGAGACCTAATTTAAGTGACTCAGTTAAAGACCAGTCTGACATGGTTTGCCTTGTTGCTGGTGAAGAGAAAGAGACTTATATGAAAGGTTGTCCAGGGTGCCTAAGTGCAACCATTGGTAGAATCTCTTCTAGAAAGAGTCACTCTTTCTCTCCATTAATTATGATGCAAAACTTGCCACTTAACCATGCTTTTCTAAGACATTAATTTTGTGACCCTCTCATGTAAAATGTCCAGAAGACATGCTGAATTTGTTTCCTAAAAGTAAGGCTAGACTAGGAAGGGCCATAAGGACTTGATTTGTTGTATTACATCATCAGGCACGAACATTTGTGGATTTTTCCTGACCTAATGATTGTGCCTTACTCTGAACCATCGCTCTGAAGATACATCTGGCTGTGGGAAGATTGGAGGGGACCTGAGGGAATTTGAGAGGTGGATGGATGTTTTTTCTGTTAGAAACTGAAAAAAAGAGATCAGAGCTTGAGTCTGGGGGGAAAGGAAGAAAGAAATATCATTCTGTAATTTCTTACGGATTTTTTCCTTGGATCGAGCCCCTCTTTTGAATTTTGTTACCCCACTGCAATACTTATGACTAGACTGACAACTTGCCAGATTTGCAAGACTTCAGCAGAACATGGAGACAAATAGCCATGAAATTAGCTGTGATGAATGAAGAAAAAATGGTTTGTTGGCTGAGATTAGCAGTAGTTTCTGCCAAAACAGCAGGCATCTCTAGAGCCATTAGTCAGAAACACCAGATGTGAGCTGAGGTCAGTTAGAATAATTAATCTCTGCACACCAGTTACTTATGTGCTTAGAAGTACACTTTCTGGCTTCTGTCACTTAGAACCTTTCCTTAATAAAACCCTAAACAAACAGCCATAAAAGAACACCTGGTCCAGATCAAGTTTTTCAAAGACTCAGCACAAGTTGTTGAGAGCAAATAATTGATGGTGCAAGTTTAATCAAATAAATCTCTCCCTTTCTGAGAACTGTAAACAGTAATGCACTGCATCATGGTGTGGAAGTGAGCGAGCTTCTAAGAATTTGACAGTGCTTTTGTGTACTAAGAGTCAAATGAGAGAGGGAAAAATCCCAATCCAACTCCCATAGCTGAATTCTAAATTCTGCTTTGAAGGTACTAATGATCACCCCCTACAATTTCCTGGCTGCAACACACAACAGATTTATGATGCTGGGCAAGTTACAGGGATTATAAATGTTGTTCATCAGTGTAATTCTTGGAAATATCTACAGGTTGGTGGATACTGGGACAAATCATGTAGTGCTGTAACCCAATTAAAAGAAGGGCTGAATCGAATCCTTTGCTTGATTCCGTACAATGTTATAAACCAGTCGGTGTGGGAATGTATCATGCCAGAATGGTTGGAAGCTATAAGGACAGAAGTGCCTGACAATCAACTGAAAGAGTTCCGGGAAGTGCTGAGGTATGTAGGCTTATGTTGGAATCATTCTGTTTTTGCGTGTGTTGATTGTTGAGGGCTTTAGCATGGTAAGATGGTGACAACAAATAAAAATGCCTATGTGTGCAATAGACATTAGTGAGTGAATGCTTCAGATTTGTTGTTATAATTTATATTTAGTATAAAGCACTTAAGCTAAGCTCTGGGAAAGTCTTCTTTTATTGCTCCTGATATCCTCAAATCTGTATCAAGAGCCAAGTACATGGATAATTCTTTGCTGTGACCAAGTCACACTTTCAGTGGCTTCCCGCAATATGTTGGAAAGACAATCTTTCTCCTCCTGTCCAGCTGAGGAGAAATAGTGGAGATTAGTAGAGCAGTCACTAATGTATTTATTTAACTAATATCTTGCCCTATAAAGCTAAGAAAACACCAGAATAAGAATGGTGGCTGAGTCATAATTTCATGTCTGGTGTATGCCTTTGACAGTAAAACTTCTCATTGCCTTTTAATTGATGAAAAGGCTCTGAAACTGACTGGAAGTTCACATACCTAGATATTGCTGTAAACTTTTTTTAGTGCAAGCATGGAATAGTGGACTACTGGTGAGATGAGAAATTTTCCAATTTTTACACTGGATATTGGAAAAGATATTGCTGTCAAATGCAACTGGGCAAATGAGATGTGATGTAAATTCTTAAGGTGCATCACCAAGTTCAGAGATGACCTTTTGCAGTCAGGATAGGTGGTATCAGCAACCTGACAACCCTGTGAAGGGTGAAAATGCAAGTAATATTAGCTTTCTACCAGTTTTCTGTTGTATCTCACACAGTGTATGCCATGGTAACTCAATGCTATATTTTTGTTCTGCTTTTCAGCAAAATGTTTGACACTGAACTTTGTCCTCTCCCTTTCTCCATGGAGGAGATGTTTGGCTTTATTAGCTGTCGATTCACAGGATATCCATCCTCTGTGCAAGAGCAGGCATTACTCTGGCTGCATGTAAGGGTCCTCTCTTAACGAGTCACACTGGAAGAGCTTTGAAGAGCTTTTAATTTTGAAAAAGCAAGAAAAAGGAGAGTGAAAAGAACTTTTCCTAAGTTCATGCAATCCTTCTGCCTTTTGTTTGGATCCTGTGTAAGGATGGTTGGTAGAGGGACGCTGAGAAGCTTTATGTTACTAACCCATCATGAGCAGTAATCTAGTTGACATGGTGGCAATCTAGTTGTTAAGGAGGGAATCAGTCAGAGGTTGGACTTGTTGATCTTGGAAGTCTTTTCCAACCTAAATGATTTTGTGATTCTGTAACAAAATGGAAGACTGGGTGTTTCTTTTACCTTTGAATGTCAGTTGTGTCTTTAGGGCCATTCAACAGGTTGACTTTTTGGCAGCAGTAGTTTTTAGTCTCCACAGAATTTGTACCCTAGATTCCAATAATTCTAGACTCCAGAAACAGCTGTAGTTGCTCCTGCATATGAAGAGCTGAATTAGCTCTGTACCATCAAGCTTTCTGCTGCTCTGGCCATTTTGTGCTGTATTTGCCCACAAAGCTGGCCTTTACACAGTGTTCATATTCAAAAGCTACAGGGATAATCATGTCAGCTGAGGGCAGTGAATTCAAAGAGGATATAAAATTTTCCACAGCACCTTGGATTAATATCTCTACTTTTCATTATCACTTCTTTTCTGCTGAGAGTTATTTTAATTAAAACTCTGGAAAGGCCAATTTACCTGATGACTGTAACAATTTTCAGGTATACAGAGTTTTCAATTAACGCATTATTTTTTTAGATTTTTCTTGACTTAATAACACTTAATGTGCAAATGAGCTCATATTTGTGTGAGTGTTGGTGACAAAATAGATTGTGAATATTCTCTCAGTGATCTGCAAATAACTCTCCCATCACTATGGTGACATCTGTAGGCTACCATTCAGACTGAATTCTTAGAATAAATACAGGAATTCAATTTTAAGTAATAATAAATGAATAGTTACTCATTCAAGTATTGGTAATACTTCTGCTTTACAGAAATATTTTTGTGGAATAACCTCACATCCTTCTGTGTTTTTGTGCATAACACTGATCTCAATGTGCACCAAGTGGATGCCAACGAGTGTTTTCAAAATACTTGATTTTTTACCAGTTTTCTTTTGCCTTGAGTCTAACAGAAATCTAAGCTCGCATCTCACCTCACTGAATCCCAGAATAAAATGCGCGTAATTTGCTGAACTGATGATCATTTTGTAAAGGTGCTTCTAACATAGCTGGTGTTTGTGATTAAACTTGAAACTCACGCTTTCTTATTTATTGTCTTTCCTCAGGTGTTGTCTGAACTTGACATTGTTGTACCTCTTCAGTTACTCATCAGCATGTTTTCTGATGGAGTTAATTCTGTAAAAGAGTTAGCAAATCAAAGAAAATCAAGAGTCAGTGAACTGGCGGGAAGTCTTGCAGCTCGGAGGGTAACTGTTATCTATCCTGCTTATGTTTTTTGCTTAGAACAGTCTTCCTAGTGGAATGCATGTGAAGAATTAAAAAGCCATCTTTCAATGTGACAGCATTTGATTGGAAGCACTAAAAATTTTGAACATGCGAGAAAATTGACATGACTTCACTTAATAGCACTATCCCATGGTCAGTGCAAATATAATACAGGTGGGAACTTGGTATATTTTCCAACCTTTTTTGTTCTTTGCATCTTCTATTAATAACCATCAACAACAAGTTGGTCCCTCAGAATAACCTTTTGTATTCTGGTACGAACCTGGTGGGCCCAGGTATGTTTCGGAAGGGCGATGGAGCAGAATTTATTTTTGTTTCCTTGAATTTTTTTTCTGCACCCAAGAAATGGGAAGTTTGATCTGAAGTTGTCTATCAAAGGCTTATGGTCTCGAAGAAAATGGGCAAATCTGTAGGCACTACACATACTTGGTCTGATGTGACTAACTACCCAGTAGTTTGGGTGGAGTGCTTCAAGGACACTGGGAAGGAGGTTGTTTGGAAGATCAGATTCTTTTGGTTTAAGGAACTGTGGTATCTAGGCCGTTGATGATTCCTTACATGTGGTCTGCCTGTCTTGTGATGTAGCTCTGCAGAGTGCACTTCCACACCTAGACCAGGATCCCTTCTAAACTAGGCAGAAAAACAGACAAACTTACTGTCTGGGCTTTCAGACCATACCTGGCCTGAAAACAGACCTTATGTGTTTTCTAACTGTGTACCTCCCTGCAACACCTAGAGCTTCTCAGGGTGTTTTAGATGGCCTGTTGTGGTGTGGGCATAAATCAGTGCAGATGCACACATCTCATTACCATTGTGTCTAGTTCATTTCCAGCTACCTATATCCATGGTACAACCTTAGTTAACACCATTCTCATGAGGTGGCCTCCTTTATTAGCCTTCTACTATTAAAGTCAGTGTCCATAGATCATGGAGCAGATCATTGTAACGTGATGGCTGCTTTACTGTCTGCACCAATTTTCTGTTGGGTTTATGATGTTGAAATTTCTCCTCAGGAGGAATAATATAGTGTATGTCAGCCACTGAGCTTAATATATACATCTATGCAGAATATGGTTCCTGTACTTCTATCATATTTTATCATTTAGCAGCATTAATTAGCAGCAGGATGTGTATATTTTGCAAAAAGGCTACAGAAGGGGATAGTAAGGCTGCCAGAGTTCTTAATATTTTTTGCATTTTTGTATAGAATGGGATTGCTTCAATTTCTAACAGTTGTTTGGACATGTTGATTATTTCTTTGTGTGTTTTCAGGTAAGTGTTGCTTCTGACCCTGGGCGCAGAGTTCAGAGCAACATGTTGAGTCCTTACCCAAGCCCCTTCCAGAGCCCATTTCGGAGTCCAATACGTAGTCCTTTTCACAGCCCTTTCAAGAACTTTGGACACCCTAGTGGAAAAACAATTGATTTTGACTGTGAAGATGAAGAAATGAATCTGAATTGCTTCATTCTAATGTTTGATCTCATCTTGAAGCAGGTACTTGCAGAAGAAGAACACCCACAGGGAAGGGACGCTAAAGTTCTGTAGTCACTTTTGTCTCTCTTTTGATCCTGTATTGATCCCCTTTCTGGTAAGGGACTGGCATGAAATATTTAAATCGGCAGCTGTCACCTGCTTTTACCTCTGTAGGAGTTAGAGGTTCATGTTCAATGAAGAGAAGTTAGATACCTCCACATTCAGGTTAGATATTAGCCTCATAATAGTGAAAGGAACTTCTCCTTGAACATTTCTGCAGATTAGAAACAGAGACTTGTTGATAGGCTTAGATTAGATATATAATGTTTGTATAGCTAAATTTGTACATTGTGAATCCAAGTGTTTTGAATAACTGTCTCCAGGTAAAATTAGTGGATCCTGTTCTTGAAATTGTCTATTTACTCTAGCTGTTCAAACTTGGCCCTCAGTGCCAGTGATAATTTAAAATTGTTACAGTTTGTCTCAAATTCTTCCCAGTACGGTAATATAAAACTAGTAGAAATGTAGAAGAGGCACACAGTTAGTGCTCTGGCTTTTAGATAAATAATAAGTCCTTACCCTTTTCCCTTTCTTTCAGATGGAACTCCAGGATGATGGTGTCACTTTGGGCTTAGAGAACAGCATTTCAAAAGATATAATATCCATCATAAACAATGTGTTCCAGGCCCCCTGGGGTGGTTCTCACACCTGTCAGAAAGATGAAAAAGCTGTTGAATGTGGTCTGTGCCAGTCCAGCATTCTGTGTTACCAGCTAGGCTTTGAGCTGCTGGAACAGCTTGCTCCAAAGGAAGAAATCAGGCTTGTGGTAAGTAGAGAGGTGAAAGGGTCTGTAGTATTGGTGTGCTAAAATGCCTCTTCTTCATTGTTCTTGTTCCATTGTGCTTGAGGGAGCAAAGCTGCACTGATCTTTGACGTGAAGGATTTGGGGAGTTAAAGGAAAATGCCATCAAACTGTAAAATTTAAGCTTGAATTGATTCAGAGAACCCAGGGAAGATGACAATATGCATCCACTGTGAACTCTACCCCTGTGAACACTGAAGTGCTGTTTCACTTTGGAAGGTCACTCCTATGATACTGTGTCTCAAATAAAATGTGAAATTATTAGTTAATACTTAGTGATTTTTATTTTCTTTTAAAGGCAAAGAGTACATACTTTGAAATGATTAATGATTTTGAGTGAATCAGTTGTCAAGTGAGCAAGCCCCTGGTTGGTACTTGACCGCTGAAAATGCTGAGCGCTGTTGAAAAACGGAATGTACTTCAGGCTGAGTATGGAACTTTATCAGACACAGATACATACTTTCCAATAGCTAGTCATAATTGAAGTTCCTTGTAGCTTTGCAGAAGAACTAGAGCATTTCCTGTTTTGGTGGTTTGATGAATTTATTTTAAGCTGTATGTCTATTATCTGTAACTGTTCCAACTGCTGGTTGAGAAGAGAGCATCATTTTGCTTATTCTGAGTGCTCATTTGCTGTGGCATGTTAGTAGCAGATGTTTATTAGTATTTCTTTTTTCAGTGGAGGGCATAGTGATGCCTTTTTATGTGTAAAAGTTTCAGAATTTCATTTGGATGTGTATGCTAGTAGTAGGTATTGTGCATGTGATATTCAGTAACTTGTGCTAGAAAAATCATCTCATGCCTGATCAGTACAGATTCTCATCTCAAAATTAGCAAGTAGTGCAGTCTTGTGTGCTGGGGCATTGTGCCACTTCTAGGATCCGCCCTGCAGTTTATGACATAAATGTTACAACAGCAACCCTGAATCCTGAGCTCCTGGCCACGAGCAGAAGCAACTCCAGCCTACTCCTTTTTTCAGTGTAAAAGTGGTTGAGGTGATCCTGCCCCTAAGCCTGTAACTCTGCAGTAGTGTAGGAGATGCCCTGCTCCTGTCTGTTACTCCTTTCAGGCAAGGACATCAGATTTGGTGAAACATTGGCTCTGTGATTGGGTCCACGTCAGCTCCAATATGGATATACAGTTTCTGTTAAATCCATGTCTGAAACATAATCTTTTTGTTGGTATGCATTTGCTGATGCAGAATATTAGATATGCAGGTGATTTGAATGCACAAGTGTACATGGAACTGAACAATGCCTCATTTGAACTCAGCTTATCACACCAAATGTATCTTAAACAGCAGGATACAGATAACATCAAGAAATGAATTTAACCTATTATATTCTTAAAGGAGCCCACAGATAACCTTGAGGATAGTCTTCTGTATACTAGACCTGAGTTCATTATAGGAACTGAAGGAGAAGAGGAAGACAAATCAGCACCAAAACATGGTGAAAACCCAGGAAATCACACAGAGACCACAGAAAATGCTGGTAGGTAGAGGATGAGAAGTTTGAGTATTTCAGTAAGCCTTTAAAAGAAATGCTTTACTCCTATAGAATACAAGGTTCTGAAGCAGTCTTTCAAGTTCAACAGTGCACAGTCACTTTTTTTATAATGCATTTAATTTTTTCAACATATTAGTTAAATAAGAAGGCTGTAATTAGGTTGATAGCAAGTATGACTGTCTCTCAAAAAATGTTAAAAGAAGTTTTGGCATTTTGAACATAAAGTAGCAAAAACATTGCATGCCAAATTCCATGCTGTTCTAACTTTACTGACTGCAAGTTCCGTGGCTAAAATCAATTTATCTCTCCTCACCTTAACATTCTTTAGTTTCATTTTGAATCCACAGATAAAAGAATTTTAACACTGTCTTTAACTTACATTTTTAACAGCGATAAAGAATGACACAGAAAGAAAGTTTTGTTATCAGCAACTTCCGGTTACCTTGAAGCTCATATACACTATATTGCAGGTAACACTGATTATTTGTTTGTTTAGTTTGAATTGCTGGTGAAGTGGTATCATTGTGTTGAGAGTAGCACATCTGCTTACACAGGAAATGTCAAGGTTTGAAGAACCAGACATTCTTTTTAACATGCTGAATTGTCTGAAGATCCTGTGTCTTCATGGGGAATGCCTGTATATAGCAAGAAAGGACCATCCACAATTTCTTGCCTATATTCAAGATCACATGCTGATTTCAAGGTAGGTTTTTATTGCACATTTTGTCTTCATACTTCGTTGGTTCTCCAGCTGTACATTTTTTGTTACCATCAAAGAATGTACAGCTTTAATATGGAAAATTAACAGGGGTGGTAGGGAAGTGTCAGTGGGTTAAGAAACCTATGTAAGAGCTGATTGCACAGGCTAATGAAGGCATTGTAAATGAAACCAAGAGACCCTGCATTGTCCATAATGGCTACTCTGTCATGCACTACTTGTTTTGCAATGAGTCCGTTTTTCATATTCAATAATAATATTATCTGAGACTGAGCTATCTTCACTGACTCTACAAAATAAAATAAAATATGATGTAGGGACAGGTACACAGCTTGTAGGGCCTTAGCATTAAAGCTGAGAGAACAATATTTCACCTAATTTTTATGAGGGAAAGGAAGTTTTTTCATTTAGAACCAGACTGAAATGGATTGAAATTTGTGCATTTTAAGATTCTCCTTGGAGAAAGAGACTTTTGTAGAAAACTAGCTGAATAAACATCAGCATATGAGCTTTTAAAATAGTGTGTTCATCAGCACTAACAGCTGCTCTGTATCAATTTCACTGAACATCTCCCAAGGCTGTAAGATTTTAGCAGACTAGAATCTAAATACCAGCGAATTGTGAACACTCACATCTTAGTTATTCGTGGTGCCAGGCCAGTTCATGTGGCTTAAGTGCTGAAGCTGGTCATGCTGAAACTCCTAATTCATAGCACAGATTATGTTCCATAGCAGTTGCCTTTAAGTAGGCAGACTCTTTTAAAATCTGAAGTGTTTCAAAGTAAGGAATATTTGAACCTGGGCTTTCAAGAATAACTGCTGTAGTTGAAGATTTGCAAGTAGCTCTGTTTTTCTACAAGTCATTCTATGGTATTCACATAAATGCCCAGGATGGCTCATAAAGATTTTATTGAAAGGTGCGTTACATTTAGAAGAAAAGATATCAAGGGTGTGTTTTTATAAGCAGGTTTGCTCTTTTTTGACTTTCCAGTTTATGGGGAGTTGTGAAGTCTGAGTTCTCTCAGCTTTCTTCCCTGGCAGTCCCACTTCTACTTCATGCACTTTCACTTCCCCATGGAGCTGACATTTTCTGGACAATCATAAACAGCAATTTCAACAGCAAAGATTGGAAAATGAGGTTTGAAGCAGGTAGGCCTGAGAAATGTACTCTATTTTGTCTGTGTTGCTTCTCTGAAGAAGTAGAACTTTGAGGTGACCTCTAATAGATGATCATCTTTTTTCTGCTTTGGAGAGTTTTGGAGGTAGTCTGGTGCAAAACTGGCAAAACAGTGCAGTAAAATAGAGGAGAATATGACTTTTGGGTAATAAAAATCCAAATTACAACTCTTGCAAGCTATTTTTGTTGTTACTTTCTCAGCTGTGCATGTTTCCAGAAAGGTATATTAAACAGTACATAAAAAAGCCATTGTCTGAATGAATATGCCTCTTTTCTTTGTCTGGGTATGTGACTGCTACAGTGGAGAAAGTAGCTGTGTTGTGCAGGTTTTTGGATATTCACTCTGTGACAAAAAACCACCTACTGAAGTACTCCTTGGCTCATGCATTCTGCTGTTTCCTGACTGCTGTGGAAGATGTCAACCCAGCAGTAGCTACAAGAGCTGGGCTATTACTTGACACCATAAAGAGACCAGCTTTACAGGTGGGTGCATTACATGGGGAAAAATACATTCAAACAGGAAACTGGGTTTTCACCTGACTTTCAGATATACACCATCACAGCCACTGCTAATACCTCTTTAGCCAAGCATTATAGGTCTTGGTGACTGACACAGGCACAAAATAGCCAAGGGAAATGATACTGTCCTATTCCCAACTTAGAACTGTGCAATCGTTTACACTGGAAAAGACCTTTCAGGAGCATTGAGTCCAACTGTAGATACTTCGATGACTGCAGGGCATTACTATTGCATTTGAACTGCTGTTGTAGAAAATTGTAAATGTTGTTTGTGATTTTAAAATAATTTGACATTTTCCAATGAAAAAATACAATTGTAAGTCTTATGACACTCTGCTGAGCTCACAGTGAGAAAATATATTTGAGCAAAATCAAACATGTTCTTGATCTTCACAAGATTTACCTAGGTATGTAATTTTAAGCATGAGAGAGCCTGCCATTCAGAATTCTCATGATTAAAAATAAACAGATGTGAGAGATAAGCAAGATAAATAAATCTCATAGTACACAATTCAGTTGTCGTTCTCTTGAGAATAGAATGAATACATATTTTAAAAAGCTCAGTGTTACTGCCTATAAAAAGCTGTTAATATTTGCTAGTTTATTTCCTTTGGTACCATTCCAAAATAGTTTCCGGAGAACTTGAGTTCAATGAGACTGTTACTCAACTTGAGGTCAGTGAGACTGTTGCCCGTATACTGAACTTCCATATTTAATGTAGGAGCTTTCTTCTCAACCTTAAGTCTTGACACAACAGCCAAAATTCTAGTGCAAATGACATACAGAAGAATTTTGAGGCAAAGTGTGTCTGATACACTTCACCATGTAATTTTTCTTCCTCTCTTTGGGCTTGGTGACTCATTCTTTTTGTAATTAAGGGCTTAATTCTGTTACCTAAATGTAAAGTTTTTCTTGGACAGGGATGTGTCAGCAAAGTACTTTGATGCTGTGTACCAAATATGCAGTAGGACAGAACTTTGCCAATACCTTTGTATTCCTCAGAATCCTAGGAAATTCTACATTCTAACTACGATGTTCATTTTCCTCCTTACTTACCTTACTTTCCTACTGATATAAGTAGCATTAGTTCTGACTTAAAGGACCTGGTAGAAAAATGGAGCTAAACCTTTATCCTGTACTAATTGACAGGAGAAACTGTGATCTTTGACCTCCTTTTGCTTTAAAAAATGCTGAAAAGATTTTGTATCTCAATTCTGTGGGTTTCTTTTTTGTTTTTTTTTGTTTTTCTTTTTTGATTTTTTTTTTTTTGCTGTTTTGGGTTTTGTTGTTGTTGTTGGTTTTTGTTCCCCTCTATAGGGTCTCTGCCTCTGCCTCGATTTCCAGTTTGACACAGTTGTCAAGGACAGGCCCACAATTCTTAGTAAGCTTTTGCTACTTCATTTTCTAAAAGCGGATATTCCAGCTTTGAGCTGGGAGTTCTTTGTGAATCGCTTTGAGACCCTGTCTCTGGAAGCACAGCTTCATCTGGACTGCAACAAAGAATTCCCTTTTCCAACAAGTAAGCAGAATCCAAACCAATCGGGTCTCCTTTTATCAGCTTCTGGAATTTCATCTGCCTGCAAGGGTCTGAGAGAATTGTAGGTATCCCATGTATAAGTTCTCTGAAATTAAGTAATGTTTCAGGCCAAAAGAGAATAAATTAAAATGAGCATTTTTTGACTGCTCATATGTGGATTAAGCTATATTCAGTTGCACTTAGGGCATCATGTTTTGCTCTCGCTAGGATGTGATTGCCAGCCTTGGTTGAAATGCAGTCAGGTTCTATCAGCAGCTGCCAGTTGCATTAACACACTTGTTGTGTTGTAGCTGTTCTTATGCTGTCAAGTTTGCTATTCTTGAAGTCCTAGATCGTGCCCAACCCTGTTCTGTAGTGGTCTGTCTAAAATCAGCCCTAGGAGCTGTATAATCCTCAAACCCCTAGTGTATGTGGCACAACACAAAAGGCATGTGGACTCTAGAACCAGTGTTCAATTAATTATTCTTGCAGTGACAAATGTATGTAAATGTTTCTTGATGAGATACCATGTCTCCTTCCATTCACTAGGAAGGGACTAAAAAATAATTAATGCATGATTATTTAGCATGCTGAGTAATTGAAAAATTCCTAACCCAAGTGGGGGCCCATGAAGATCTATTTCCATCTGATTTTCTTGGAAAAGGTGGGAACAGCTGTTTGAACAGCATGTGCTTCAGCAGCATAATGCCTCCTCCTCCACACAAACAGACCCCAGTGCCTAAAAAAATCCCAGGTGCTGCTGCACAGGAGAGAGATGGAACTGCAAATGTATTTTCTTCTCGGTATCTGAGTACTTTGACCCAGTGCTGGGAACTGCTGCTGTGGCCTGAAGAGAGAATCTTGACTCTATTTTGTAATGTCTCTGGCTGCAAACGTAGGATCATATCTTTACATATGAATATTCGGGAGTGATTTAAAATATGCAAAAGATAATTTTTGGATTTCTTTTTAGCCTTTCTCCTTGCCATTTCAAAGACCTAAGTGGTGCAAAGGACGGGCTCACCAGCTTCTGTCACTCAGATGATTAAACTCAAATGGTTTCAGTGCACTACAGACATGAATATGGAAAAGTATTGGTGACCCCACTAAGACATGCAGTGATGCTGCTGGTAACACCACTGTAATTGCATAGTCAACACTCACAGGTTTTTTGTGTCACTGTTCAAATCCAGGATGGTAGGTGTAGGCAGGACAGAAGGTCAGTGAAGCAAAACTAGCGGCCAAATTTGGGTATGAGTGCACTAAATGTGATCCATACTCGTGATATTTTTGCCGTTTTAAACAGAGGGCATTTCATGTTCCCTTAGCCCGAAATTCAGGTTTTGTTTTCAAGAATCTGTTTTTGTCCAATCTCTAAAGAAAGAAGTAACAATATAATTTTTTAACACAGTTATGCCATTGGGGGTGTCAGGGATTTCAGAATGGGAACATACAAATGAGTACCTTGCAGATGGACCCCTTGAGCCCATATGGAGCTTTTGTGACTTGAGTGGGACCTGGGGCCCAGTTGCATTTGGCACTCGGCAGCCTTAGGGCGTCCCCATGCTGTGGAATGAATCCTAACTTGGTCAATTGCATTTGCCAAGCTATCACTGCTGTCCGGACAAATGTCGCCAACCTCAGTGATGCAGCAATGTGGAAGATCAAGAGGGCTCGTTTCGCACGTAACCGTCAGAAGAGTGTGCGTTCCCTGAGGGACAGTGTGAAGGGACCAGCGGAGTCAAAGAGAGCGCTCTCCCTTCCAGAAACCTTAACCACCAAAATTCGTTGAGTATCCATTTATGTTTCTGTGACACACCTCTGTCTTCTCCCTTAGGATTGTATCCTGTTTATGGGTACACATTGGAGCTGGATCCAGCTGGATAGCAAATTTAGGTTTCTGAGCGTTTTGGGCATTGTTCAGATAACAATAAGTTAGTGAGTTTGACAAAGAACATAGACAGACATTATGTCTATGCTGTGTTTGTTTAAAATCTCAGAACAAAATGCTCCAAGACTAGTTTTTATATATATCTTTATTTGTGGCTAACACACAATAGTTTTGTCCTAAAAAGATAGTGTTTACAGAAAAATTCATCTGTAACTAATGTATTTATTATTTGTAATTATTAATAAGTGCATGCAGTATATGCTAGACATCTGAAGTCAACTTTTAATGTCTCAAATGAATTTTTGGATGTATTTAGAATTCTTTTGTTAAGAAAACAATGTCAATGCAGCACATCATTCCTGCTGTCTTCTATAGGAGAATGTAGGTGCTGGAAAACCATAGGCCTATATGGGGCACTGTGCAGATACCTTTCCAAGCAGAAATAAAAGTCAGCCATTCTCATTTAGAGAATTTTAGAAATACAGATTAGTCTTTATATTAAAATTGGACCTCATGTTGCTCTCATCCATATAAAAGAATGATAAAATCTTCAAACCTGTGTGCTAGTGAACTATTAAGTTACAAGGTAATTTTCTTTCCAATATCCCCTCCACCCCTGAATATTTTGGGATTCTTAGGTAATCCTTCTCGACCAATTATTGATCCTGCATTTGGACTCCTGTGTGATAACTCTTGTACCAGTAAAATTAAATGATGGAGAAAATTAGAGTTACAGAACACAGTGCACAAAACCTGTAGGGCACAGAAGTGACATATTCCAAGCAGTTACACTCACTGCCTGGCAACAGCACATGAGAAAATGAACATAAATATGCTAGCACTGAATATATGCTAAGTATAGGATGTCAGTGCTGCCTTATTAAACAGAGTTACTCTTGTTCTTTTTTAAAGCTGTGAGCTTGACCAGACATGAGCAGTCTGCACCAACACTTGGAGGAACACCAGAGCAAACACCAGGTGGGTTTGACAAGGAAGGTGTGTTTTGATGGAGTAGGAAAAGGAAGGCTCTAACTCTTTCTTGCTGAATCATGAGATAAACTTACAAGATGGAAGTTGTCTAAATGGCACAGTGAATCACATCTCAGCATGGTTCTAAAAAGTGTAAATTGAAACTTTGCTCTCAATCTATACTGAAAGCTGCCTCCAGTTGTGAATAGTCCTTTGGAGCCCGGAGGAGGTTGTTCAGAGGCAGTCAGCTTTGCCAGCAGTGCCTCACCTTCCTGTGTTTCGTTACCCACAAGTGAATCTTCAGTAGACTGGCTGCATGGGTCCCTTCTGTTGAGCCTTGTATAAGAAGTGCCAGTCTCACAGGATGCATTGGTAGTCATTGTGATGTTATTAGTTGTATTTCTGTATTTTGAAGCTTCACTTTCCAGGAGCAGACTCTCTCAACCTCTTAATCTAAGGTTCAAATGAAATTTCCACTAAAAAAATATATATAAAAAGTTGCATATAGCTCATAAGTACTGCTCTGAAGAAAAGTTTGATAATATGATTCAAAATATCACAGATGATTTGGGAACTAGGAGACAAATGACTAGCCCTCTCCTCCTGCCTAGTATTTATTATTTCTTTTTAAAAACTTAAATTTTTGTAACAAAAATAAATTTTAAGGTTTGACTCATAGTCTG
The DNA here is from genome assembly GCA_013396755.1 of Sclerurus mexicanus. Classification (NCBI taxonomy): domain Eukaryota; kingdom Metazoa; phylum Chordata; class Aves; order Passeriformes; family Furnariidae; genus Sclerurus; species Sclerurus mexicanus. The sequence goes on along the minus strand of VWZF01001679.1, from coordinate 1,123,156 downwards.
ATTCTGTCAAAGAACTGACTGACTCCTAAACAGAGGCTGTACATCTGTTGTAGAAAAACATTTGTTTTACACACACCACTTGAATGAACCAGTCCTTGGGCTCATCTGTTCTTTCTGCATCTAAAACTGTCGTCCGTGCACAGTCCAATTCAGCTGAATTCAGCGTGCAATTTGTATGGATTAAACACCAGGATCATTTATTTGTTTTTATTTGGTCCTGTATCCTCTACCATATCCTGGACAGTCACTGGGAGAGTTTCATTGCTAGGCAGAGGGATCACAGTTGGGAGGATGGAGCATAATATAATTTTGATCTGGTGTTTTATATTGTGTTTTGATATACCTTAAAGTAATTTGAAGGTAAATGGGTCTGGTATAAAGGACACATGAATAAAGGGATGAATTGGTGGGCATAAGGCGAGATTGAATTCGGGAATGGTAGCTGTATATTAACAAGCAGACTGTGTGAGGAGGTGTTGATGAGGGGTGGGGAGGATATATGTGTATATCTATATACCTGGTATGCAGGCACACACAAATGCACACAAATTTTGAGGGATAAAAGTTATCTTAGCCATGGTAAAGACAGAGCTGTCTTGGGTTTGCATTCTTAGCTTGAATTTAAACAGCCTCATGTGGTACAGGATGCCCTGTATCATCTATTATTGAAATGAATGTTTAGTTCAAGCTTGATAAAATGTTCCCTGGACTTGATCCTTAGCAGAGCTAAGACAGACTACTCGGGGTGAAGCTCTGTTTGCTGTGTCCTGCTCTATAGTTTTCAATGAGGGTAAAGTATGAGAAATGAGATTTTAACACTTCAAAAAATGTAGTAGTATTACTGTAAAGTAAAATGTCACGAAAAGTCCTGGGAAGTGTCTGTTAGCTAGTGTTAGTATTATGAAATACTGGCAAAATTGAGCATTTTATCCCTGAGCTTCTAAATTATATTGTTCAGCAAGTGCAAGTAGAATGGACTGATCTTTTCAGATTAATAACTTGTTGTTGAGTTCTATTTGGAGAGCCAGGATTTATTTAGAGCCCAGTGATCCTTTCATTCACTTCATTTTATCTCCTGCTTTGTTTTGTTGAAAATCTCACAACATATTATAGAGATGAAAATAGGTAGGGTTGAACAAAACAGTCTAATACCATCCTTATATGTCTTTATAATGCAATTTCCTGGAAAATTTAACCTGGGTATAATATGTGGAAAGATTATTTCTCAGTTGATGTCCATGAAGATTATTCTCTATGTACATTTTTAATGTGCTTCTGAAAATGGTATTTGCTTTATTTCTGATTCTAATTATTTCAGAATTCACTGTTTTCTTTTTTCATCTGAAAATCTTGATCCAGCAAAAGCTTGTATAGAGAATTTTCATTTTGAAGGAAGGCTTCAATAAACAAAAAATCCCAGTGAAAACGGTCTGGAACAAAAAATGCTATATGACATGAAGTTCTTTATTTCTTTTTACCAAAATGAGACCAGGAAAGGAAAGTTATTCTTAATAGAAGTGGATCTGAAAATTCTATCTTTCCCCCATGAGTTTTCATTTTCACCTGTCATAGAAAAAGCAACCTTCTCTCATGCTCTGGAAACAGCCAATCAAACCAATCCCTTTGCTCACCCACCAATAAGAATGTAAAATATTCAAGAATTATTGAAAACACTTACAGATGCTGCAGTTCATCTAGCAAAGAATCTAAGACAAATGCAGTTGTACCAGCAAAGGATTCCCTTGTCAGAATAGCATATTACATTGAGAATATGGGTAAATTAGAGTATTAAAATAATTATTAGTATTTGCTATAAATATATAGCTATAAGTTTACATAAAACCTAAGGCATGTCAGTAACTACCAGACTAAGTGGATATTAGATGCTGGCTAGTAACCCTTACACAGACATGGAGAAGCAATTTTAAGATTATACTTTGAATAATCTTGCTTGTTTAATTTTCAAATTAAAGAGTTGTTGCAAAAGCAAGAACTATGTCCAGTAGTTCAGAGGATTTACGCTTGTAATGAAAACAAGTAGATCACTTTATAATTCTGCTTCATACTAGCCTGCTTTATTATTCACTGTCAGACAGATTTTTAAACATGAATCAGAAAATACATCACAATAAATTCTAGTAACAACTAATTTTAATTGTTCATTTATATTGTTTAATAAACTAAAAGTAATGGTGCAATGAAAACTCAGGTTTCACATATCACCCTGTTTTGATGCTGTCAAAATATATTTTTTGTTCCCTTTGTTGATCAATCTAGTGAAAATATTTGAATTTATTTTGCATATAATGCATTTTATTTACACAAAAATATTCATTTAAGTTGTTTTAAAAAAGAACACTTTGGACTAATAAACTTTACTGTAATTTAGCTATGCATTTATTCAGAATTATTTACTAAAAATCTACTGTTATGTGAAATGACTTCTGCTTTTCCATTCCTAGCGTTATCTTTAAAACCAGTTAAGCGTTAAAAAAGGGCCTTATACATAGTGTGAAATGGAAGAGAATAATTCCAAAGGCAATTACTAGAAAATTCTACTAATGATAACTGGTTTGAAGAGTAACTGGAAATACTGTATTAAAAAAAAAAATTGAATTATGAGAATGAAAATACTTGCCCAGTTGGCAACTGTTATTTGCGGTGTGTCTGTTTCGGATAGTGACAGCCAGCGCCGAAGCTTTCCTGTGCTTTGTAAGTAGCCTCTTGTCTTTCACACGATCATACTCCCATGCAAAGTATTACAGATTGATTATTTCCATTCAGAGTTTATAAACCAAATCTTAGGCTTATTCTCTGGGAAAAAGTCACCAAAGCTTTGGCATAATAGTGTCCCAAGAACTAATAAATGATAGGCCCTACATTTTGGCTCAGGTTATTTAAGCAAAATACAGATTCAAGGCTAAAAGGGAAAGTCTTTGCTCTTTTTTAATCATTATTTGGTAGAATTTTTCATATTTCCTCCCTGTTTTCTGCACCCTATTTGCAGTGTTACCCAGTGTCTGATACCATTGTCTCTTGTGCCAATAGGACAACCCTCCCCAGAGAATGATAATACCATAAAAGACCTGCTGCCAGAGGATGCTGGCATTGATCACCAAACTGTCCACCAGCTCATTACGGTGCTAATGAAGTTCATGGCCAAGGATGAGAGCAGCGCTGAGTCGGACATCAGCAGTGCTAAAGCTTTCAACACAGTCAAGCGCCATCTGTACGTCCTGCTTGGCTATGATCAGCAGGAGGGATGTTTCATGATTGCACCCCAAAAAATGCGTGTTTCGACCTGCTTTAATGCCTTTATTGCTGGAATAGCACAGGTAGGTGAAGGCACTTACTACTTTTTGCCTCTATTTCTTATTGCCTGTTGTTGAAATGGTGGTAGCACCACCTTCTTTGTAGCAAACTAATGGTTAAATGTGGTAATCCAACTTAAAACCTCAAGACCTCTTCAGTGGATGAAAATTTCTACCAGTAGTCTAAACTTGCTGCCTTGTTGGCCTAGAGATAATGGTTTTGTGTGCATGAAGGCATGCAAATAGTACTGTATGAAAAATCAGAGACTGCTTCAGACCTCTTTGCCTTCTTTCACTAGCCTTTGAATGCCTTACTTTCCCCACGTGTGTTTCCTCCTTTCCTCTTCAGGAAGACCTGGGACACATGTCTTCTTGGGACCCATGTGAATGGTCTGTAAACTCCTGAACATTCTTCACTTTGCAGGAGACTCATTTTTGTTTCAGGGCTTTTTGTTCTCCCTTTCCTAAGGAGTGGTGTCACCATGATGAATTTTTGCCTAAATTGCTATGATAAATGACCAAACACATCCTTGCTGTGTACTTTCTTTCTCCATCTTGTAAGGAGGACCATAATTTTGTACCCCACAAGGCTCTTCTAAGGCTCAGTTAATTGTTACTGATAGTAAGTGGATGATACTTGGCTGAAAACCATTTCACACTTACATAGTATTCTTATTTGCAATGAAGTATCATCATGACATCAATGCTTTTTCCTTATCAGAGCCTCTGACAAGGGATTACCTTAGGGGAACAAGCGGACTTTGATTTCAGATGTCCACTGTAACCTTCAAATATTGCTCACAGCTATCCTTATCTGTTTTGTGTCTGCAGTTCTTACCAGGATTTTCTGGTTTTACATTGGAATCAGTGATTTTTCAAAGTCAATTGTAATGTAGATAGAATAAACTTTTACAGCCATGGAGATATCAGATACCCTTATTGCAGCAGTCAAAATAGGTGGTATTAATGCAAACTGGGTAGCTGCAAATGCATCTTGATCCATTGTCCTGGGTCACTGTGGCTCTGTGTTGTTGATCATCTTTGTACAGTTTGAAGGTGAAGCATATGAAAGGAGATTCAGGCCTATTACTGTTGTATTGAGAGTCTGGAAGTGGCAGTTTAGGTCAAAGGGCAGCGTCTTCCACAATTTTCTACATGTTTTCCAAGTTTGGACTTCAAAATTGCAGTGATCATAGTTGACCTGATTTTCAGAAGTACTGCTTACTGCAGCTGTAAGTATCATCCCCTGCCCTTCTCTTCCACCTTGAAAACGTCTCGTGATAGCTGAAGTCAGCATTTCTGTTTAAAATCTTCATAATTGAATCCTGGTTCCTCTGTCGAATGAAGTTTGAGAACTTCAGTAGGTCAGTATTTTTTTCTGTGCAACAGACATCAATACTTTAGTTTATATTTGGGGGGATTTGTTTCTTAGCTGTAGCGCTTGCTTAGCGTTGGCAATCACCTTTATGCGAGAGAAGTGCTCTTTGAAATCTGAAGATGTGTTTTCACACTGTAAACTTGGCTTGCTGGTTCGTTGATTTGGATTCCAATCTCGATTCGAATGGTCAGTCCAAGAGGAAAAAAAAGAAACGTCTCTTATTGCTTTTCGCCATAGACTCCGAGTGTGTTGAGCTGCCGGCAGCACAGCCCGTGTTTCTGCCGCCGTGCGTGGCCGGTGCGGCGCTGCCCCGCGTGGTGGCGCTGCCACAGCATCCATCCCGCATCTCCCAGTGGGAGCATCCCCGCTTGGGGAGCGGGGCTGCTCAGCCTCACGCGGGTTTGCATCGCAGCGTGTGCGGTGTGTTAGGGCGGCGCTCCGTCCTCTCTGCGTGGGTGAGTTTCTCCTAACCGTGCCGTGTAACTATCGCGCCCTTGAGGGAACAAGGCGTCGCAGGGTAGGACCAAATCTGGTGATCGTGTATCATACATTTGACAGTCTCACCCTGCATGGGTAGGTGTGGATTCGTCTGCTCAGCTCTGTGCGTGTGACACAAATATTTGAGACAGCTGCACATTGAACTAGAGAATTTTACAGGGAGAAACTTCAGTCAGCTTGCTCAGGAGAGAACTTGAGACGTGAGTTTAGTGTTTGTAAATTAGGCTCATCCCCTTGTTCTAATTAAAGACAAACCAAAACAAACAGACTGTCTGTTTAGATGTACAGAGCTCCTGATAGAATGCGCTTAGTCCACTGAAACTGAAGGGACATGTCAGATATTGGGAGTTGTGCTGGAGTTGGTTTGGCCTGTTGTTGCACCTTCCTGCGTGTCAACCAGGGTAGGTCATCATCAGAAAGGAGGGCTTCGTGGATCCTTGCTGGGATCTAGTTTAACTGCTGATTTCAGGAGGGGTGATTTTTAAAAATAGCTACCGCTGCAAGACTAATGGGAAGATTATGAAAACTAGCAATGCAGTTTCAGTGGAAAACACACTTGTGCCAGAGCAGTGGGAATATATGGACTTGGTGCACCTATTGATTAGGATTCAAACTTCTAGGGCAAACCCCAGATAGCATGATGCTCTTCAAAGGTCATGATGGAGGCAAGGCCTATGACTAGCAGTAATCACAGCAACCTGTCTGCAGCAGCAAGCACCACTTAAGACTGATGAGCATTTTATATAAAGCAAGATTTGCTTTATTCTTGGGTCCTTTAGGGTTTGTATGCTTAGACTTTCTGCATAACATAGCAGATACACTCTTACCTTTTCTATGATGGAGAGTGAGATTCCAGGGCCATTACCTAATTCTAGAACTTGGGGCGTAAACACCTAATGTTTGTGTGGTGAAGTGTGATCAGCTTGTGCTATAATACAAGGCTATTGCAGCATAATATATTCTATGAACTGGCCAGTGTATGTTAGAATTTAGACTGTGCTGGATGAAAGGCTTTCAGAATACATTTTCTTTTGTTTCATTTTGGCTATCTATATAAAAAGAGAATGTGGCAAGCTGGCAAAAAGCTTCTAACTCGCAGTGAGACTTCCTTAAAACTGTCCATTTCTTTTCACTTAAAAAATACCTCAACTATATTAATTATTAATTATTTTTTCAACATCAGACTTGGTTTTGGTGAGGTAACTCCTGTGTTCTTTGCAGGTGATGGACTATAACATTAACCTGGGAAAACATCTTCTTCCCTTGGTGGTGCAGGTGTTGAAATATTGCACATGTCCTCAGCTAAGGCATTACTTTCAACAGCCTCCTCGCTGCTCCCTCTGGTCCCTCAAACCTCACATTCGCCAGATGTGGTTAAAGGCTTTGCTTGTTATTCTCTATAAGGTGAGTGGTCTTAGAAAGACACTGTCCACAGAAACATTTCACAGTTCAGTTTGAAATTTGTTGCAGGGAACACCTAAATGTACGGCAAGTGAAAGGACACTTTTATGTGCTTTCTCACTGCATTTAATTTCAATGTGTGAAATAGTTAGGCTTTCTTCTGTGCTCCTGACCTCATCTCTGCTTCTGCAGTCTATATTGTCTCTCAAGTGTTTACCTGAGAAAGAAAAATGTGGATTTGAAAATAGGAAAATTATGTATGAACTTCCAATGAGGAGGATTTTGAGTAACTTGGAATTAGTTTTGAAAAACTAGTAACTTTAAATGGGGGAGCTTATATTCTTCAGTTGAGTGATGCTTTTGGGAAGTGTTGTTAAAATGTAATGTTTATGTACTGAAATGGAGCTGTGAATACTTTTGATATGCTTAACAAATTTCTAGGAAGTCTGTAGGGCACACAAGGAAATGCAGACACTAAATGTTACAAATACAGACTTTTAATATTTTATTAAAATAATTCTGTGTACAAAGTCAACAGCAGTGCTGTTTCTTATGATGTAAATGGAAATGTATGATCAAAGGAAGGCAAAGGGCATCCAGCTGACAATATTCTTATAATTTTTCTGTTTTATTGCCTTAATGTTTATCCAAGGAGAAAAGTTAGTTTTTAAGCTGAAGTTTTTCTCTTTCGCTGAACAGTACCCCTACAGAGACTGTGAAATCAGCAAGATTGTACTTCACCTAATCCACATCACAGTCAATACCCTCAACGCTCAATATCACAGCTGCAAGCCCCATGCAACTGCTGGTCCTTTGTATAGTGACAACAGTAACATAAGCCGATACAGTGAAAAGGAGAAAGGTACTTTTAACACTCTAATTTGTATGATAGTCATTGATTTAATTCATTAAATCTTGCAGTTGTTGTAGAAATGGGTAAATATGGTCTGAACTTTAGAACATAATACTCTGAATTAGGTCTGAAGTGTGACTTATCTGACCAGCTGTAGCAATCTATAATAAAAGACATTCACAGTTGCTCCACAGGCAACACAGCATAGTGGTCTCACATCTCCTGGGGGGAGTTTGTCTTAGACTTAGTGGTTCAGTCACCATGTCTGGATAGATCTTGGCCTTTTCTGTGGCAGTACTAATTGATCATGCTCACACACAAGCTATGCAACCAGCCTGACGACACGTTCTGATTTTACTTTGTAATAACTCAGAATTGTAGTGAGAAATATATGAATTCAGTCTACAGTTTGCTTTTCTCTGTTAAAGAAGCTGAAGTTGACTAGCTTAATGCAAACATATATGTGCATGTCTAAGGCAAAAGAGAATGGTTCAGCCCCTAGAGTCTGTGTCTGTTAACTCTGTATGTGCTTGTGAGGTGTAGCAGAGGTACTGTGATGATGTGAGCTGGTGTAAGCATGGAGCTTGAAGCAATGTGGTGTCACTGGGTGTAATTCCTTGCAGTTGTGAGGTTCATTACATGATAAGTGTTAATGATCGAAGTTTAATGGGTTCTTTTTGCTGTTAATATGTAGCTGTCTTTCAGCTATTTTGTCTTCTATTTAGCTGCTTATTTGCTTTTTACATCCTCCTTCTCAGTCTTTTTAGTGTGCAGTAAACTCTTCTTCTGAAGAAAAATCCAAGAAGCACTCTTGTAATACATGTTGGTACCTTTTCCTCTTTTGCTGTTTGTTGCTTGTGAAAAGATATCCAGCAAAACAAGAACACAAAATTTTTTTATCTGAGCACCCTATTACTCAGCTCTAGCAAACTAAAGCAACCTTAGCATGGATTTAAACTGCATTGCATACTCTCGCTCACTTGGACATTTTGTATTACTAGTGGACAGCTAAGAGTGTTCAGGTAACTCTGGCCTTTTCATGAATCTATCTTTGTTTTGAGCCAAGTTAATGATTTAATTCATAATGGCTTAATAATGCTGAGGATGGTAATAATACGTTTATAAAGTGTATTCACTTTCTGGATTGATTCAGAGATGCTTCCAAGGCAAAGTGAGGTGCCTAAATATCTAGGTTGTCCAACACTGGTTCCCTGGGTGGCCTTGTGTCTCATGTCAGCATTGTTTCCCTATGTTTACAGTAAGGAGAATAATATTTACTTGCTTTCCAAAGCTGTTGTGGAGGACTTTGGGCTGCACAGAGGTAAAGGACCATAAACGGGCAAATTTTACTCTGTAGATACAGACTTAACCAGAGGGGTCATTTTCCTCCTTTGTGGAAGGGCTGCAGAAGAGGGAGGATGTAGAAACGTTTTTTCCATCTGTAAGAAGCAGCCAATGTAATTCCATAGGGATTTGGAAAGTTGAAGGCTTTCCCACCTTTTCTAAATAGACTTGCTTAATCCCTGGTCAAGTAGTGTGTGTGTTGCTGTCATCATCAAAAGTCTGATAATGATAATCATTTGATAGTGATTAGATAATGAACAGATAACAAACAGATGGGGATTTTGTTGTCAGCAGCAAGAATCCCTATGCTAAAGATGGATTTTCCCACTATTGAACCCTTTTCCTAATATTTCTGCCAAACTTCGTTGTGGGGATTATGAGTGTTGTGGGAATTATGAGTGTTGTGGGGATCAAGTGTACAGACTGCTGTAGAACTGATGATAAATATTGTGAGAAGTATTTGTTACCAGGGGGAAGGAGAAGTTACACATTGGACATGACATTAAAAGTGATCTTCCAACTTATTAAACCCAGTTCCTGTAGAAATTCTTCCTATCAACCTTGCTTGATTCTTCTGGATTCATAATTTCAATTATGTATCCTATCCCTGATGCTTTTAGGTGGCAGTTCCTTAGCTGCACATGTACTAGCAATTTCCCAGAAATTTCAAAGCTAAAGTTATTTGTCTGGTTTGAGGCTTTAGTTTTTGTCCATTCTAACTCTTTGACTTACGTGCCTCTCGACTCCTAGACACCAAATGCATTTCCTCTCTGTATTTGCTTGCTAGAAAAAACAAGACAAACTTTGTTTTTCTTTTGAGTGCAGTGTTCTTTATGGTCCCAGTAGTGTTTCTTATTTCCTTGGAGATGAATCACTGAATGTAGAATCACAGAATGGTTCCATGTGATAAATATGAATGTTTCCTTTTTTTATTTCTGCTTTTTTTTTTAATAGCCATTTCACACAGATGATGTGGCATTTTTTTTGGTGCATAAATAGACTTGGATCTTTCTTTCTCTTTGCCTTTTTCAAGTGGCAGGTTGCAGAGCATAATGTTTTACTATTACTACTTAGATCAGTAATTTTGTAATTCATCCTCTTAGGTCTTATTCTATTACCAGCTTCTCAAGATTATCCCTTTCTTCCTTTTTCACTTTCATATTTTGCTGGTTTATTACTGACTGTGCAGTTCTTGCACTAATTCCCATCTTCTTCAATTTACCATTTCTCACTGAGCACTATGGAAGTTCTTTTCCGTCCATCTAAAGAATTTCTGTTATTATCAGTAGAAAAGATCAGCTTCAAATGGTAAAAGCTTTGGTGTACTTCTGTTGCATTGTAACCCATTTTTCATTTATGTCTGACCTTAACTGAAGATGTAATAAAAATGACAAAATTATACCTGGGATATAAATTTTCTTGCAAACTGCAGATGATTATTTTTTAATTCAAGTTTAGTTGAAACTAGACAAAGTTTTGTTACACAAACAGGTTTTCATTCAAGAAACTGCACTCTCTTAAGAGTAATAAAGTTTTTTCTTTCTCCAGCAGAGGAAGACAGTGTTTTTGATGAATCTGATATTCATGATACACCAACTGGACCTTGCAATAAAGAGTCTCAAACTTTCTTTGCAAGACTGAAAAGAATTGGTGGCAGCAAAATGGTGAAATATCAACCAGTTGAGATGAATGCTCAGAGAAGTATGAATTGTTTTGTTGGTATAAATTCATGCAGAAATGCAATTTCCTACTCTTAGTTTCAAGCTACCACCTTTCTTTATAGAGTTTATTGCACTGCCTAATATGAATACAACTACTCTGTCTGACCTAAAAGAGCAGATACTCCTTATTTCCCTGAAGGAATTATCTTTCAGGAATCTCAATAGGCATTCCAAAATAAAAATATCTAAAATCAGTTGTTTTCTCAAACTTTAAGCTCTTTTGAATTAAAAAATAATTCAAGAGGATTTGTTGGAATTTTCTTTGACCATTGGCCTGAAGATTTTTACTCAAATTAATTTGTTCCCAGAAATTGATTTTATTGATGAGGTGGGACTCTATGGTAAGCAAATTTATTCTTGCTGCTGCTGCAAATATTACAATTTTCCATTGGCAAAAAGGGTCATTTGGAGGTTTCGAAAAGTAGGAACTATTTTGATTTCAGATGTGGGTTTCTGAAATGAATAGCCTGAAAAAAGTTGAAGAGATTTCCACCACCACCCACCTGCTTTTTTTTTT
>VWZF01001679.1:1045029-1112128 GCA_013396755.1 Sclerurus mexicanus | reverse complement strand
TTCCCCGCCCCCCCCCGGTTTTTTTTTTTTTTTTTTTTTTGATTTCAGGTGTTTGCATGGGGAGGGGAATGATTGTGACTAGAACGAACATCTACTTTAACTTATCTCACTGCTTTTTTGCATGGTGATTCATGATTCATATGTGGAAAATTTTGAAATATGGGCATGTTAATGATTAGGAATATCTGTTATGTGGAAATATGTAATTCATAGTAATAATAACAAAAGTGATAACCTCTTAAAATGTTCTGAGTGAATATATTTGCATAGCAAAATACCAATGCAATGGTAGAACCAGCAAGTATAGTTGTGCTCAATTCCCTCCTCCCTAGGACAAGGAGGTGTGACTAAGGGCTGTGATAGTTGCTAGACTCTGCTGGGTTCTAGGTTCATCAAGGGAAACATGCTCTGAACATCAGTCTGAGCTCAGGCTTCTGCTGCAATATCCTCACTGTTAATACTACACTTGCTTCTTGAATTAGAAGCATCCATTTTAAGCCCACTTTGCTGCAGTAAATAACATGCAGGTGCACTACATGCAGCCAGCCCAAGTATCTGTAGAAATTACATGCCTGTGCCAGTGCACAAAGCCAAGCAGTCTATCTTCAGGGTACCTCTCTTTGGGATGAATACAATTTGGACAGTATTTAGATAAACCCTGATATCCAAATGGTAGGTTTTTGTTATTGTCTGTTGTAGAAGTCTGCGTAATGTTGTTCTGAGGTTAACGTAAAATGTAGACAATTTTGACTAATACTGGGTTTGTATTTGAAATGCTAGTCATGTTGAATTGTGAGATAAAGATGAACATACCTGCCAAAAGTCTCCAACTGAGGTAGTATTAGCTCTTTCTGTTTTGATCAGGTGAAATAGAGCTGGCTGAATATAGAGAGACGGGGGCCTTACAAGACAGTATTCTACGCTGTGTGAGAGAAGAAAGCATTCAGAAAAAAAAACTGCGCTCTCTAAAACAAAAATCTCTTGATATAGGGAATGCAGACTCCCTGTTGTTTTCATTAGATGAACATCGCAGGAAGTCCTGCATAGACCGGTGTGACTTAGAGAAACCACCTGTCCCTGCTGCTTACGCCACACACAGGCAGAGCGATTATGGACGGTCTCGGCAGAATTCTTCTACTAAAGCTGAAAATATAGAAACACAAGAAAGTCTTCCTCGTACAGAGAGTTTCCAGGAAACAAGAAGACCTGTCATACCAGAAGTTAGGCTAAACTGCATGGAAACCTATGATGTGAAAGTGGACTCCCCAGTTAAACCTGCTGGTCCCAAGGAAGATTTAGATCTGATAGATTTGTCCTCCGATTCAACATCAGGTCCTGAAAAGCATTCTGTGCTCTCCACTTCAGACAGTGACTCTTTAGTCTTTGAACCACTTCCTCCCCTTAGAAGAGTGGAGAGTGATGAAGAAGAAGAAACAACAAACCCGCTGAATGATGAGGTCTCTGGCAAAACCGCTGTGTCATCGCCCTCAACTCCCATCAATGTCTCTGCACTCAGCCTCAGCACAACTCCACTGGTGCAGTTCAGCATTGAGGATTGCTCCAAAGACTTCAGTTCTAAGGATGCAAGCAACAATGCTTCATCGGGAGTGGAGGAGATCATTCCCACTTCTCCCAAGGATCAAAAAGACTCTTCAGAGTTAGTTAAGCCAGAAGAACCTCAGGACATGTCCCCCGCGAGCCCACTAACACTGAAACAGAAAAGGGACCTGCTGCAGAAGTCATTTGCTCTTCCAGAAATGTCCCTTGATGATAACTCGGAGCTCAGTGTGGAGGAAATTAGACCTAGTGGAACAATTCCAAGCCCAAATGTAAAGACAGTCCTTATTAAAGTCCCTGAAGACTCTGAAAAGCAAACAGAAAGTGATAAGCTTGATACCAACACAGAGTCTGACACTGAACAAAACACAGAGCAGAAACAAGAAGAGGAGACTGAGGAGTCAGAATTTAAGATTCAGATTGTTCCTCGCCAGAGGAAGCAGAGGAAGATTGCTGTGAGTGCTATTCAGAGAGAATACTTGGACATTTCCTTTAACATCCTTGACAAGCTGGGAGAGCAGAAGGAGGCAGGTGAGCTCACTGACCCGATCAAAAGGCTTATTACTGTGTGAAGGTTTCAGTGACAGACCAGTTTTAGGAGAGATGTGTGTATTTATAGGGAGAGGTGTGTGTATATATAGCATCTGATGTGGTCTCAGCTAGCTGAGTGCTTTCAGGTGTTTGTTTCTCACGAGGAATGTGCTGACCATACATCTCATTCATGCGCGAGGGCCCATTTGAAAAGGAAGTGGAGCTCAGCGCCAAAAATACTCATTCTGATATCCAAGTTAGTGAGTGAAACTCCATGGCCTCTTTATACAGGGAGTCAGAAAAATGGTCATCTTTCTGTGCCTTTTATCCTGCTGATCTAGACCATGCTACACTGGTTCTTTTCTGGTGCAGTGATTTTTGGTCTTTATTTCTTTTGCCAGCATAAGACAGTGGGAAGCAGAATGGAGGACAAAGTGCAAAGCTGAGCAGGCTGTGAACTTCAGAACTAAATGGACTTAAAATTAGCCATAGTTTGCTTTTAGGAACAGACATACACGCATACTTTGTATACACTAAAACCTTTTTTTAGCCTTTTTTATATTGGATATTCACAAAGTTTACATGACCTGTGCTTGCTAAAGATTTAAAATTCAAGCATGGGGAATCCTCTGTGTACCCTGTTTTTTTAAGGTGATTTCAACGCAAAGTTTTGTTACTAAGTTTTTTCATGTAGAAAGTATTTTTTGTTTCCTCAGTTTCCAACTGGATCTGTCAAACAGTTTGAAAAACTGTATGCTGCTGCATTTTTAATTCTGTAGCTGGTTTTTGTTTTTTCAGGATTTTTCATTTGTTAAAATTTTACCAGTCTTTTTAATATATTGAGTGAAAAAGGACAGATTCCTTCAGGCCTCAGTTCTTTGCTGCCACTGCAGTGAGGGGGAATATTTATGTATTCCTGACCTTGCTTCTTCCTTAATTACTTCAGGGACAACCACAGTATAATTTCTTATTATGATATTCCACTTTCACAAGGAGAAATCTCTCTGTGTAATCATAGTTACATTGTTCCCTTTATGTTTCAGGCTTGTCGTCCCACTTACGGTTCTAGTCAGCTGAAGAACTACCCAAGTTTCATAAAAGCTAAAGAGAGCTGAGTGCTTTTGAACCTTTCACACAGGTTCTTAGAGAAGCATGGCATAGAAGAATTATGCAATTAGACTCGGTGCTTCTTTGACCATTAATAAGGGCCAGTTTTCCTGCAGTAACTAACACTGTCAGCCTTGAAATTGCTTGGAAAGGCTGTCCCAGTTCTGAAATATCAAGTGGAACCTTTTTAGTGAAAGAGTCTTAAACTTTAGGAATCTTTGAGGTCAACTGCTGGATCAATAGCCTTTTGAATGAAAACAGATGACATGTTGGAGATAAGGATTTTAAAAGATGCTAAGCTGTCACTTAAACTAGATTTGCATCAGCGGCACCTCTTTTATTTCCTTGTTGGTGGTTCCAATAATCCCTCTGCAAGTGGGATCAAAATCAAACTGTCTGCATTTACTAGTTCTGAGCTCTAGAGACTGTAGGCAGAAATCTCCTTTACAAAGTGATTTTGAGCAGTAGATCCCTGTACCCCTATAAAAATTCTTATGACACACACACTGAGTCCTTTTAAAACTGCTGGGAATGCCAGATGGTGTATGGATGACTGAAATGATGTGAAAAGGGCATCCAGGGAGAAAGGAGATGAAAAAACCTTGTTGATTCTAAATACTGAGAGTTTAAGCACAATTTTCACATGCAGATCCTGCTGCCAAAGGACTTTCAACATTGGAAATGCCAAGAGAGTCGTCATCTGCACCGACCCTTGAAGCAGGTGTCCCAGAGACAAGCAGTCACTCCTCCATGTCAAGTAAGTTTACCTCTGGTTTGAGGATTAAATTAAAGTTACTGTATTTACGCATCAAATGCATATCATGTATGGTAAATTCCTTCCGCTGAATTTCATTGATTCTTGGAAGCACAGCTGTGTTGGATATAATTAGATTTGTTAAATCTCTGATGGTCAGCAGGATTTTATCAGTTATTGGCTACAAGATTTTCTGTTGTGACATGGCGAGTTTGACAAATGTGGTTCTCTTGAATTAAAATAGGTAGCAGCTAAAAGCAGTATTTCACTAAAGCATTGTCAACTGTCAGTGCACAAAAGCAGAGGATGAGAACTTCACAGGGCTGTTACTATGGCCTTTGGTACCTTTCTTGCTGTATCTTAGGAAAAAATCTCTTGCAATTTTTGTAAAACACCTTAAATGTCACTTCCTCAGCTGCTCACTGAAATGTGGTAACCGTTTATCTGAGACTCCCATACCTGTTCAAATTGAAAGTGAACTATGTTGACTCAAGTAGACATGATTGATGGCTTAACAGAGCAGGTGAAGATAATATGGTAAGGCATCTTGGAACACTAACAAAATTCAGAAGGGTGTGTCCATCTAGGTAAGGTTAAATAATGTTAACACATCTGAAGGCTGATGGGGCAGAACTCTGACTAGTAGGAAAGAGAGGAGAAATTACTTCCTTTGATACTAGTGAACTGCTACCTCAGCTCAACTATCTTGCTGCACTTCAATTTCAGATTGCTGTAGAAATGTTAAATTTCATTTAAAATTCATTGTCTGCTGATTTGATTGGAAGAGGTGACTGGCCTATTAAAGGAAGATGTTGTTTTAGACATGCAAGTTGAGCACTCTGATTCAGAGCTTACCTCTCCAGTTTTCCCACAAGTGTCTCATGTCATCTGTATCTCATAGTCCGAGTACATTTGTTGGCCACCTGATGATACAGATGTCACTTGATAAAGCAGCTAAAGAGGATCCAGTTAAGACCCGTCTCTCTGGGGTTTAACTGAGTGCTGGGAGTTCCTGTAAATACCAACATAGGAAAATGAGATTAGCTCAGTTGTTTAGAACATGGTACTAATAACACCGAGGTTGTGGGTTTGATCCCCATATGAGCCATTCAGTTACAAATAGGACTCGATGTTTCCTGTAGATCCCTTCCAACTCAGAATATTCTATGATTCTGTGAAACTGGGAATAGTACCTGTATGATACTGAGCCCATATTCCTATGTAAATATTTCTTTTCTCTTTCTGTGTGCCTCAGTTTCCAGCTGTGAAAAAGAATATGAATACTTCCATTGTGTCTCTTGTCCATTTAGACTGAAATGGTTGTGACCTTCTACTGTGTGTGTTTACAGTACTTTGCATTTAAAGCCCTCATCAGGACTATGAGCACAAGACATTTTTGTAACACAAGTAGATAACATTACTTGTACAGCCAGTGCCTTGCCACAGAAAACATACATTACTGACTGTGATAGGAAGATTTTGCCTTTGAACTTCTCTTTTTGAGTAGAGAATTCCCCAGGAACAGAGGGATGATTGACCAGATCACTAGCTAACAAATGAAAGAGTTGCCAACTACTATATGAAGGTTACTGATTTTCTCATGATTTTAAAGTTTCTTGTAGAAAACCTGATAATGGAAAACTTCCCTCCCTATGCCACTAGTCAGTCATAGGCATGAAAAGTAGCAGCAATCAGCCTGGCTCCAGCACTATTCAAAGGCTGGCAGCTCTCTGGTTTTCTTTGGTTTTTATATTGGTGTGTTCTGGGGTTTGTATTTTTTTTCATAACTCATCAGTATTTGAAATCATGGCTGTCCTTGAGAAATCAGGTAAATAATCCTGCAAATACAAACCTGCTCAACAATAGCCTGATTATGTGAAATATGCATGAAATTTTTTTAATTAGAATCGTGAAAGGCTGTTAAGAAAATTCAAAGAGATAATTTTCTCTATTTTGACAGTCATCTGCACTCCAAGCAGTCTTGTCAGTTCTAACATTAATTGCTGTTCTTTTATCAGGAAATTCTATGCTTGATAAAGTGATAAAGCATCTATTTAAAATCATTGCCATGGAAACGATGGCAATTCTATTTTTCTCCTAATTTGCTGTGAAAGACAGTAGCAATATAACTTTCAAAAGTAAAATATGGAATGGTCTCTTGGTCTGGTTCAGTTCCACAAGTACAGTTATACCAGAACTGCTTTGCAGAAATGCTGTAGAGTTTTGTACTTGGGTCAAAAAGAGAATTTAAATGCACTTTGAAAAGGTGTAATTAAAAAGGATATAATGAGGGAAAACTTAATTCATCTAATAAAATAATTCCAGTCTGCAGATTTCCACTGAAGTATTCATTGTGTTTATTATTATTCAAGGCCTGTGTTTGTTTTGTTAGGGAGTACTCTGCTTACTCTGAATTTTAGTCTCTGATAGAAACTGAGTAGAGAAAGTTTACGAGAAGGCACTCAATCTTTCAGAGCTTTCTGAAAGCTGTAATTTATCCCTTATCTGTACTTTTTTATCACAATTAATAATGTGCAATGCTGGGTTTAATTTCACAGCTTATCTGGGTACTCCCTGGAATTCTAGAACAGAACTATGTGATATTATGCTCTTTTTAATGATGTTGAATGTAGTTGCAGATGAAAAGAATCATTCAGAGATTTTAGTTTGTTGCCCTTGCTTTAAGGCCCTGTTGAGGAAAGCAGTTAAACATATACTTAAGGCGACATATTAAAAGCTTTCCTGGATATTTGTGTCAGCAGTTTCATAGGCCTTGTTCAAGCAGGACCTTTGTCTTCATACTGCGAACAGTGATTTTAGTTTCAATGGTGGAAATACATTGCTCAGACTCAATTGTCCAAGCAAATGTATGATGGTCATTCAATCTGAACTTTTTTGTGAATGGAGAAAAAAGTAAGAAAGTCAGGAATTGTGTATAGTCTGTTTCTTCTTCAATTTAAGCAGAGAAAATGTGTAGAATCGATCTTTAAGGTCATTTAAGTCATGCTCCTAAAGCACCACATAGACATGAACAAAAAATCTTAAACTGTAAATCGACTTTGTTTTTATTTTGAGCATTATCCAGTGAGACATATCTCATAAAGCAATCCTTTTAAAGAAGTAAATAGTTGGGTGGGTGAAAAATGAATGCTTGTTGCTTGATAGGTCTATGTAGGAAAAATGGCAGTGAAGTTACAAAAGGGTCTCATCCTCAAAGGTGTGCTGGCTTCACACTCCAGCAGAACGTGCGGGTGTTGTGCCTGAGCCGTGGGCATGTAGGAGTCATGTCCAGGTTTTGCCACCCAAGAAGGGCGCCAGGGGTACACAGTGTCAGTGCATTTGTTTTCCTGCAGGGAGCATGGACATAGCGGTAATCCATACTCTGCCGAGAGGAGGCTGAGTTTCCTTCCTTGGGACATTGTATGTGAGCAAGATTCAAGTGTACATTTATTGCCTTTCAGAATGGGAATTTTGGGATAGTGTCTTTCATTTCACAGATACCCAGTGTTTTGATGAATTTCCATGGTATTTGGAGGCAAAAAGGCACTGACAGTTGATACAGTGAATCCAAGTCACTTCTGACTGATGGCACTGAGGTCAGAATTGTACCCTGTGTAGTTGTGTGAAAGGTGCATATTGACTTGAGTAAGATCCTTAGAGCAAGCAGTCGTTGTCCTTTCAGTATTTTTATCACACTGGCTTGTAAGATCAGGAAATAAGAGTAGTTTTAAATGTTGTCTGAGCTCCTGAAATCCTTTTGCATTTCTGACTTGCAGCTCAGTTCAGACAAATGAAAAGAGGCTCTTTGGGAGCTCTGACAATGAACCAGCTAATGAAGAGGCAGCTGGAACACCAGTCTAGTGCTCCCCACAATATCAGCACTTGGGATACTGGTGAGCTGCATTTATTGTTCTTTATTTTTATTTTCTAAACCAAGTACTGTGTAACAATCCATTAAAAAAGAGGAATATTTCTATTCTACCATTGCAGATATGTAATCAATATCAAGTCTAAAGTAAATCTTATAATGAGTTGGAATAGTTACATATGTGGGAGGTAGACTCTCTGGTACAGTGGTGTGCCTACAAATTTTCATATTACTTGGATTATTCCGTGGCCTCATTGAAAGAAATGGAAGTATCACTGTTGATTTCATTAGGTATAGGATTTCATCCCTGGTGCATGGAATCATTTATTTGCATGTGTGTTTACAGTGATGTTGGTACACCACAGAGCTGTGCCTTTATACCAGCCGGTTTTGTTTCTCTTTAGAAAGGTTTCTGCCAGCTCATGCTGAATACATGAAGTTTCTGTTCACTCACTGTTTTTCCTCCCTTTAAGATGAATGCAAAGCAATGAAAACTGAGTTAAGCACAAAATTTGCTCATTGCTTGTTTTATTTGGTTTTTTTCTTCTGTAAAACATTTTCAGTTATGACCAAATTCATAGCAGATGTCACTAAGCAAGTAATTCATTCTGGTTTATCATAAATGCTAGATATTTTATGCCCATCTTGATATTAGTGACAGGATGCAGTTGTGCTTCTTAGGAATTTATTAGCAGATCCAGATGCATCCAGAGACAGGAATGCTTAAAACATTATGTGGAACTTAGCATGCTGAATAAATGTCTCACCGCCAGCTCTGGACAGCTGAGTTGAAATTTTGCCTAATTTAGATTTCAGTATCAAGTTCCATCAAACTCAATTTTGTAGCTGAAGAGTGGCTAAAGGTGTGATACATAGTTCAGGATTATCCTTTCTATTGCAGTCTGCTGAGTAACATGCTCAGCATCAGATCCTTAAATCATAAAGGTCAGAATTTGTCTATGATAACTATGGGGGCTTTGTCCTATCAGCAGGTAAGTTTATTTATTGAGAAGACTTAGCTGAATCACCTAGTCTCTCAGACGGGGTTTTAAAGATTAAAAAGTTGCTGCTTTAGTTGTGCAAGAAGTAGTCAGCCTGTATTTGAGAGGAACAAGTCAATACTCAAAACCACTTAGGTACTCTGTTTTGTTAATCCTGTTCCAGGTCTAGTAGCTTTCTTCACAGCATCTATTACTTTTCCCTCCAGCATCAGTTTCAGCTAAAGGCCTCCAAGCATGGAGTGGCAAAAGATAATGTTCTTTTCTGGAAAGCTTTGCATCTCTCAGTCTCTTGTTCAACCACTAGCTTCAAAGGGAAATTATTATTCACACAGTGGGGCTTTTTATCAGGACAAATGCTCAGTGTGACTATTTGTAATTTCAATGTCACACCACAATTTTAAGAAATGAGAATATGACTTGGTATATTCATATATACCAACTAGGAAGTAGTGTCATCCCACATAAGTATATGATGTTTGTTTGGTCCATGCATTCTTTAGTAATTTATTCATTTATTACATTGCCATGTAACATGTGTCTCTTTTGTTTCTTATTCCAAACCAGTCTTTTTTCAAGCTTGCTATCTATAAAATAAAATCATTTTGCGCCTGGCTTCTTTCAGTACAAACTATATCTGACTTATAATCTCTTGATATTTGTAAACACTGTCTCTTTCTCCTTTTTTGGCTCATAGAGTCCATATCTTGTTGAATCTTCCTTTTATTTTTAATGACACTTTTCTAAATTGTTTTTTTTTTTTTGTTAATAGGTTATCTGTTTCCTTTTTCCTCTATAGACTTCTTTCATCTTTCTCCCCCGTTCCTTTCTATGCTTAAAAAGTTAACTCTCTTTTTTGTTTTTTTTTTCAATAGCAGTTGTATTTGTATTGCTGGTGACTGATGACAGATGCTGTATTCATAGTTCTGGAGCCTGAAATTCTTTCTTTATTCACAGAGCAGATACAGCATGGAAAGAGGCTGTGCAATGTCCCTGTTTGCCTAAATCCTGACTTGGAGGGACCACCACTAAGAATCAGAGGTTAGTTCAGAGTCCTTTTGGCCTGTTCTCTTTGCCAAGACTGCCAGGAAGGTTTTATGGTTAGTACAAAATGGTGCTGAATTTTGTGTTCCATTCAGCTATTTTAAAGCCCTCAACTGTCCTGCAGAATGTAGGTTATGGGGCAATTATTAAAGAAGACATTTAATTTCAGACAGAAACAACTGATAAGAAAGTACTGCCTTTCTTCTGGTGTTTGTTTGGGCTGTCAACGTGGAAATAAAAGACTCTCTATGCAGAGTGTGGTAGAATTTCATTACAGACTTTCCTCCCTTCCAGCTGAAGTACATCCAGACTTCTTTATAGTCCTGCAAAGGGGCAGTGGCCTACCTTCTTTGTCTAAACCATGGTTTTTTCCTCCTGTTCAGTGGACAAGAGAGGACATTTTAATTTTGAGTAGTTAAGTCTTATTCAAGCATTGTAATATGCCTTATGACTGCTTTTAGAATTTATGTACTGCAATGGGACTTAAATCTAGAGAACATGACAGTGAAACTTCCAAAGTCATGGCAGAGGAATCTTTATGCATTTGTGAGGGGAAGAAAAACCTGGCTAGAAATATCTGAAAATCTGCTCTGTTCTTTGCATTCTGGATGTTGTCCTACATTACTGGAATATTCTGAAGTGTCTGCTCATATCCAGTAAAATCTTAGGGGACAATTATGAAGTCCTGAACTCTGTATGCAAAGGAAATGTTTCCTTCCATGCTTAGTAAAATATTTGGTGGAAACTTGTCCTATTCTTGTGAAAAAAGGCCTCATCACTCCATGTATTTTGACTTCAGAAGTGGTGTGAGCTTCTTAGATTATTTTACCTGAGAGCTGAAGTTAAGTTTGGTTTTCCTGACACAATGGGATTATCTCATAATAAATTCCATCTGAACCTTACACAGAGAAGTTTCTTTCTGTTTCCATAATTAAATATTATCAGAACAGGCTAATGTTAACATTAAATGTGAATTTACAGATTAAAGCAACCAGAAAGTCAATAATGAGTTATTTAATCTGTGGTTGAAATGGCATCAAAAGGGCTTTTGTACTCTTTTAAAAATTGGCTCACAAAATGAGCTTTCCATAGATTGGTCTTTAGAATGAGATGCTCTTGGGGGACATCTTATATAAATAATGATGAGGTCTACCATCTGAGCTCCCTGGATTCGTTACTGGAACTGAACTGTATGGGAACAGGAGTTAATGCTCTTTCTATCATGTCACCTGCATGTGGCAACCAAGAGATATTTTTCTTTAGGAATGGAATCTCTTGTTTTGTCTTAGTGACAGTGTTTGTAATAAGGAATCACAGATGAATGATGTAACTTACACATCACAGTAACTTTGATTGAAGTTTCTGATTGCTGATGAATCAGTCTGATTATTCTTGAGTTTTTCTGAGCAATCAGACTAGCTGGAGAGTTGCCTTTTCTCTGTGTTGTTTGGTTTTGTTTGGTTGTTTTTTGGGAGTGTTTTTGCAATTGCTGTTGTCTCCTTAATGAAAACAAAGGGACCAAGGGAGGAAAACCACCATACTGGAGAGATGCTTGTCAGACTACCCTGTATTGCTCTAATTTTGGAAAGCAGAAGTCTGACAAGACAAGAGTTTGGATCTTCCAATATATATAACCTTTCCTAGTAAAACAAGCATCTGTCAGGAAGTAGGTGCATAAAAAGTGCAAAGGCAAAGGGAACTGTGTGTGTTGGCGTGATCAGTGTCTGTGCCCACAGCTGAAAAACTCAGCTTTGACAAATAAAGATACCTGTGAAGACTTTCCTAGGAAAGCATTTCTGATGGTCAGCCCTCCAATGCTCTCAATATTTCTCAACTCTTTATGAATTATTTCTTTTCTCTGTCCTTTCCTGGTTTATCTCCTGTGGCTCTGTTAGGAATGGTATGAATAAATGGATGACCTGTTTTTGAGACTTAGTCTCAAACTTAGTTCATTCTTCATGTCACCAAGAACTATGGGAAGTTAATTCTCCAGAAGTATGGGGGAAGATTGCAAATCTGATGTCCAGTCTCAGAGCAACTGTAGAATCGTCCTCTCTCCCTAGTAGATACAATTGTGTCCACTTTCCTGGAATTTTTATTATTTGTTATATTTTTCCCCCAAGGATTTATTTATTTATTTTTAATTGATAGTGTCAGGTAATTGGAAGAATCTGGCAGAAGCAAGGAGTGTGCTTTGTGTCCTTTTGTGGTAATGGTTTATTTCTTATTTCTAGGCACAGTAAAGCCATTATGGATATTCTTTAGAAGTCTGCTCTTCAAGCACTTTGGATTCTCTTTAGTGATTTTCTTCTCTCTTATTTTATTTTTTTCCCTGATTGCCATAAGGTGCTACAAAATCTAGCTTGCTGTCAGCACCCAGTATAGTCAGTATGTTTGTACCTGCACCAGAAGAATTTGCTGATGACCAACCCATTATGATGACTGACAAGTAAGTTTTTTTTTCTGTTCCTTTCAAAGAACTAGTTGAACTTCAAATATGTCAAATAAAGTATAGATATACTTTAGGGAAATATAAAGTCTGTCCTATCATTTATCTGTATGCCAAGTATTTTAATTATTTTTTTTTTTACCCTAAGGTAAACATTTTCTAAACACTGCCAGAAAGATGTTCTTTTAATCCAGTAGTACCTGGATGATTTTACACATATGAAAAGATGACTCAGGCTATTGTGTGTGTACAGAGGGCAGGGGAAGCACTTTTCATCCTATTTTGAGTCTAGGTTTTTTGTGATCCACCAGAAAACACTTTTGTCTTAGGGAAGAAAAAAAGAAGTTCTATATAAAAATTCCTTTGGGTTTCTGTTAAGATTGGTAACTGTTGATGTGTAATCATGTGTAACCAACATAGCATTTTTAATGCTGATGCTGATCCTCAAAGCTTTTGCAAACCTTAATTGGTTGGTTACAGTGCCTCTAAAGGAAGTGTTGAAAAGAAGTGTATTCATTTAATGGAGAAGTGAAGCAGTCAGCAGGAAGCTATAAAAACTTGGGAAGAAAAACCACAAGTTCTTGTGTGTACTCATGCAAGGATGATCACTGGAGAAAGACAGGACTATTGTGCAGACTCTGATTGGAAGTGGACCTGATTGTGTGACAAAGTGAATAATTCCAAAAGTTAGTCTGGTCTGTGACACTTCCCTTGACCATTTCACCAAAGCTCAAGCACCACCTATTAACACACAGACCAGCTGAGCTTGACTTTATGGCTTTGTTGGCTATTGTAACAAAGGCAAGAAAATTGCCTATGCAATTCCATTAAGTTAAAATCTCACAATCTGTTGGAGTCATTAGCAACTGATTGATCAAATCAAGCAAGCCTTCCTACTGGACTGAGATAAGCCAGTTTCCCACATTGGTTTCATAGGTTGTGAAAGCCTGTCTCATCTCTCCTAAATCTGACATCCCCTTTATAATTAGACATTATGGAGCCCTTTCAGAACTTCATCAGTTGTCTTTGAGCGTTTCAGGAAGGATAAGTGACTCAGCAGCAAATCTGCCCTGGGAAAGGAGACTTGTCTGAAATCTGAGGTTCTGTGCCCCTGAGAGGTCCTTTCATTTATTTCTTAGTAGCTGTAACTTCTGTGGGAACCAATCATATCATTGTTTCCTAATTGTATAATTTGTTATTCATAATTCATGACTGACAGGAAGGGTAGTGTGAAATTGTTCCATCTCTTTAAGACCATGTGTGAGTGTCATTGTTTGGGTCTGTGCTGCTAAACAGAAGAGTGCCAGGGACTTGAGCCCTTGCCTATGTCCAAGTCAAACAAATTGGCTTGTGCTCCCATTGCTGAGGGCTAGTCTTCACTACTGCAGCTTTCTCTTGGACAGTGCAAACTGTAGCAGTCCAATACAGTGAGGGAGTTGGAATACAATTACCAATGAAGGACTCAAAGCAAAGCCTGTCCTGTGACCCTCTTTCCTTTGTCACTGACGAAACAGCCAGTGCAGCTACTGAGGAGCTTCATTAATGTTTAAAAGCTATGGACTGTTATTAATTATAGAAAGATCACATTTATGTTTTCTTTCCAAATAAATTTGGAATAGAATGTACTGATTAATAGTACTTTTAAAAGCCATAATTATACACAGATGTATGTATAGTAATACTTTGTTTTGCATTTGTTAACATAAGCTTTGAAAACTGTTCTTTGCAGGTGCCATGACTGTGGGGCTATTCTTGAAGAATATGATGAAGAAACACTAGGCCTGGCCATAGTTGTGCTCTCAACCTTCATTCACCTTAGTCCAGACTTGGCTGCTCCTCTGCTGTTGGACATCATGCAGTCTGTAGGAAGGTAAAGTCAGGACTTTTCTCTCTCCGGTAAGGTTGAAAGGATTTTGTGCCTGGAATTGGGTTTACATAAACTTCACTGTTCAAAGGTATATATTTTAGAACTCTTAAGTGAATAACATCTAGTTCTGTCTGCGTCTTTGTTACTCATCATTTTATAAAATTCTTATGTAACTTCTTCCACTGTCAATTCAATTTTGGGCAGCTCTTTTGATGTTCTACCTTTTTACTCTCCAAAAGGAGATTCCAGCTCAGGAATCTCCTCAGCTTGTCCCACTGTAAGCAGTGATTGTAACGAATAAATTCAGATTTTCTGCAGTACCCTTACTTATTTACTATGCTGTTTATTACCTGAACAGTACTTGATGCAGCAGTTGGTGTGCTTCTTGATCTTGTTTTATGTGAAGAAAAATTTACTGTTAGTTTTTATCCCTCCTGCTAGTTGCTCCTTGAACTGGTTTTTTGGTCTGCCTTCCTGTGGCTTTTATATCCTATTTGTCAGAATTTATGCTCTTTTTTGCTTTCATTTGAGACATGACTTCATCTTTTTGAAAGAAGTGTTCTCTTTTCTAATAATCTCCCTCACCTTACTTTCTTCTCCTCTCTTGAAGTCTTTCGTAACAAGTATAGTACCTTGGCCCTGTTCTTCCATTGTAATGTTCTTAAGCAGCTTCTGTGCTTTTTACAAAAATTGAATTCTCCTGCCTCCCCCTTTTTCGTGCTTTGACAGAATTTTTCACTTTTATGTGGTTCTTCCTTTTTTAAGTGATGCAGAAGTGTGATCAGCTTTTCTGAACTTTGCTCCTGGAGGACTCCTAGGTTGGATCATTCATTAGCATACCTGAAGCTCTTCAGGCTTTTCACCGATATTTTTTATGCTAGTTAAGACAAGACAACAGGTTGCATCTCCTTATGAGGGCTTCCAAACCAGCTGCTGCCTGAAGTTGTCTCTGATAAGGTCTAAAACACATTATTTGTGGTTGCTGCGTCAGCCACTTCCACAACTTTTTGCCTCACGGGTGGGGTGGATGTGTTGGGAGTGTTACAGAATAAATTTCTGGGTAGCATTAGACATGATGCACAGCTGTCCTCCTCTATATTCTTTTAACGACTGAAGTTGAAATTGCTGGACTGTGGCTTCTGCAGGGACACGGCTCTTCACAGCTCTACTTCTCCATTAGCTGCCAATTCCATTTAAACCCAGCAGCTATTCAAGTCCTCTATTTCCGTTAATTGCAAGGCTGCAGTTCCCTGCCATCGCTGCTAATTAACTCCAATGGAGGCAAAGTTTCTAATTTAGACAGATGCTGCTCATGCTGTGTGACTCTTGTAAATACAGCAGTACTACTGCCACAGAGAGTTGATAATCTGGAAGATGAATTCTAATATTTAAACAGCTCACAGAAAGATTTTTAAAAGTTATTTGGGTACAGATAGGCATCTATTGGAATCTTCTGAGAGAAGAAATTTCTGGGTTCAAATTAATGAGAATTAGAGATTGACATGTTTCTAAGACTCTGACATGTATTTAAGTTTATGCTCTGGTTCCTGAGTCGAGATTTTTGACTTGGTAATTCTTATTTTGCTGATTTCCAGTGAGATTTAGCTTCCCAAAGAGTAAAGCTGGGTTTGAAAGTTGCATTTAGACTCTTCGAGTTAGTGAGGAGCTTTGAAAAGCTTAACTTCTGTTCCTAACGTGCACAGATTTGAACACAATCCATTTACTATCTACTGTCCATTTACTGTTCTGCTTTGTGGTCTGCAAAGTGGAAGTAATGATGGGAGTTCATGGCCTTTGTGCAACAAAATATTTAGAGTAGTAATGATGAATAAGTACAAGCTGTACATTTCAAAATGTTTCAGATGTTCCCACGTGTTTTGTGTAGTTCATGTCTCATGGTTTTCCAAAGTTAGAAAACAATATGTTGTATTTTAGTGTGGATGCCTGTTAACAATAGTGGAGTCAGGAACTCTAAAGGGTTTTTCTGATTTTTGCTGGAAAAACTGAAGAGAATATAATCTTCAATCCCCTGCACCATCCAGGTTTTGAGATCATTGCACTGTTGAAAGTACGCTGTGTCCCCAGCTTGCCATGCATAATTAATGTAAATTGCCTTCCATTTTGGTTTATGCTGTTGTGTTCAACTGAGCTGCCTTAGGGTCCTTTTTGGGTTTTGCTGTGGTTTTTAGAGAGGAAACTGTCTTCAGAAGAGAGGCTGAGCAACAGCCTAAAAGGATCATAGATCAAAAATAAACATTGCAGGCCAGATCATCAGCAGATACAAAGCAGTGTAGCTTTCTGAACTTTCCACTTAGATATATCAGCTTATACCATCTGAAATACTAGTGTGTAGCTGATTAAAGTAAAAATTGCATTGTAGTTTGTATGTAAGAGATACTTCCTGTGTACATGTTTATAATTGCTTTTTAGTGGCTTTTGGTATTAAAGGTATGTTGCATTGACATTGGAAGCCCTGATTCTATTCATTTACATGTCCTGCATATTGAAGTGCATGATTTTACTTTAAGATTGTGTTCAATATTTTCATCACCAAGTGCCCATATTTGGCTTTCAAGTCTATATTTAGATACTAAAATAAATGACCTGATTTTTGAGAACAGAGTCTTTCTCATCTGACTTTGTAAGAGCTCATAGGTACTTAGTGTTTCTGAAATTAGGCCAGTTATTTAGATGCCAAAATCTGGAACTAGAAGCCTCACTTCAGACTCCCAAGCAGAGAATTTTTGCTTAGTCTGTGTTAATCAGAAACAATTCAGTCAGTAGGCAGCTTCTGGCAAACTTTTTTTTCCTCTAAAAAAACATCAGTTATTATCCATGATGTGCTCTAAGGCAATAACTACTTCATTATCTTAGTGCTAGTAGAGGGAGGCAAGCAGATTTGTCTTTAGAGTTGTTAAACATTAGTGAGACTGCAATACTGAATAGAGTTTATATGCCAGGCAAACATGATTTTTCTGAATTTAGGTCCTCTGCACAAGATATTTCTGGTAATATTTTAAATGTTCTCTAAAATTCTTGTTTATTATTTATTTAAACTAATACTTTATTGGCTTGCTTAAAAACAAAACACAAAAAGCACATACGAGCTTCTGTAACTTTTTTTTTTATTCCAGGTTGGCATCAAGTACCAGTTTTTCTAATCAAGCAGAAAGGTATGGTAGCAAATGATACCTTGACAAAAATGAAGCAATGAATCTAAAGCATCATCTTTCCTGACTCTGACATCAACTGTATTTAGCTTTTGAAAATGTTATTTAGGTTTGTGAGTAAGAGGAAAAAACTGCCTTTTCCCACTTGTTTCAAGTACCACATGTGTTCTGAAGATGAACAGGAACCCATGTCCATACGTACTAAACTTGAAAAAACTTTGAATCAGACATAATTTAAAGAGGCCCTCTCTGATTTTCACAGTTTCAGTGCAGCTTTTTCTAACTTGTGTGCTGTTCAATATTTTTCTTGATAAGCTGCCTCCATACATTCAGTCAAGTGAATCATCCTTGGCCATGGAGAATCCCTGGTAGTGTTTTCTCATGATGTAAAACAGGTGCTGAATAGGATAAATTCATTTTGAGAAGCTGTAATGCATGGTAAGATATGCAATTTATGAGTAAATAGATAATGCATTAGCTTTTAAAATTAAACTATTCACTTATGAGTGATTAGGAAGTATTTAATCTCTTGAAGGAAACTGTTAGAGGCAAATAAATATTATAATGCTTATGTTTACCTTTTTTCATATGTATATTGGTAAAGCAAAGAACCTTACCCGTGTCACTGAAACACACAAGGTGGGAGCAGGATTGTATTTCAAACTCAGATGACTCACAAATAAAATTAGGTGGAGAATCAGGAAAAATACAAATATTTATTGAGAAAAATACTTTAGGTACATGTACGTAACTTTTTTAGGTCTTCACAGTTGGGCTCAAGTCATAAAATCAACATGCTAAAGTTTTTGGGGGATCAGGACAGTTCTGGTTTTGACTGTCTTCACGCACAACTGAACAGTTCCACAATTAGAAAGAGTAGCATCATTATTTTCTTCATGTAGTTAGCTTTGAGAAGTGTTTCATCTGCAGTGAAACTTTTTTTCTTCTTTTTCTTTTCTTCCCTTCATTTCAGCATGATGATCCCTGGAAACGCTGCAGGTGTGGCCAAGCAGTTTCTCCGTTGTGTATTCCATCAGCTGGCTCCCAATGGCATCTTCCCTCAGCTCTTCCAGAGCATTATTAAAGGTAATGTGCAATATCTGAGTGTGTTTCTGATCATTGGTTTCCTCTGTATGAACAACCGTGCAAAAATGTCCTTCTAATTTCAGATGGTAGTTTTTTACGGACCTTGGCCACGTCTCTTATGGACTTCAGTGAGCTGAGTTCCATTGCTGCTCTGAACCAGCTCTTAGAGGTATGTTGGCAACTGGCTGTGTTAATGGTGCTAGTTTTTTTAGCATTATCAAGCATATTGGATTATTTCTTCTCATTTGAGTTTCAACTTGCATCATCAAAAACAGTGTAAATTTTTGTGTTGTCCTCCCTGGAAGCAACTAGGCTGTCCTCACCATTTTCCATCTGCGTTTTGCTCTCACTAATGGTTTGGGGTTTTGTTTTTTTGTTTTGTTTTGTTTTGGGTTTGTTTGTTTGTTTGTTTGTTTTGCTTTTTAACCTCAGACCAGCTCCTGGAGCTATCCTACACATAGGTAGTGTGGCCTGTTCCTTGCCCCAGCACTACTTTTTGGTTTTGGAAACATTTCTGCTCATATGTCTTTCTCCCTCTTGCTTTTATCTGATGACAGTTTCTTTTAAATATTCCTAAGATCTGTTACCTGCCTTTCACTGACTGCCTTCTATGCAGTTGGATTTTTTCTACTATAACTTTTCTCCTCCTGCTAGAACTAGTCACTTTCATGTGTCCTGCTCTTCCAAGAACATGTCAGTTCCTCCACACGAAATGTTGACATCACTTCAATACTGCTCACGTCTTTTCAGGCCTTACCCCAGTACATAAGCCACAAAAGCTTACATGGTCTTCGGAGTGTTAACAAACATATCTTCTTTGGAATTGTCTAAAGCAAAACATGGACAATCCGATGGTGAATACTTTGAGTTCTGGGATTTTTTTACAGCCATGCCAGTCTAAGCAGATTATGAGATAGGATCCTGCGTGTAACATTTTGGCTCAAAATCTGTTTGGCAGTACTTTAGGGACTTAACTAGACTAACACATACACGTCACATATATAGTTCAAATTTCCTGCACAACGTTATCATTAACATCATAGGAAAGGTGAGTGATATTTGGTGTGAACAAATTAACTTCCAGCACCTCCAAATACTGTTTTAAGAGACCATTTCTGCATGTGTACATTTGTTCACAGTTCTCGTTTTGCTTCCCAGGGTTTAAACAACAAAAAGAATTTGCCAGCAGGGGGGGCAATGCTACGCTGTTTGGAAAACATTGCTACCTTTATGGAAGCCTTGCCGATGGATTCACCGAGCAACCTCTGGACCACAATAAGTAATCAGTTTCAGACCTTCTTCACGAAACTCCCCTGTGTTTTGCCGCTTAAGGTATGGTGTGTGGATATCTGAAATGAGCTATGCTGCCATTGTTCAGATGGACTGAAACTGGGAAAACTGCAGATGACAAATCACACTGGGTTGTTGTGCATATTTTCTGATGATTCAACTAATGTTTCCAGAGGACTGGATTTATTGCATCTCTGATCCGTCCCTTTAATTATGTTTTCTGTGGGTAAAAATAGCAACTCTGACCAGAGTACTCTTTGCTTCTTTCTTGGCTTTTTCCCTATACACTTTCCATGCCCTATCTTTGTCAGGTTAGAATGCTGCATTTGAAAGAGTCAATATTTAGGCAATAAAAATCCATGTGGTTTTAACTGTTAAAACTAAATAAAACTCTCAAGAAGAGCAGCACCACTTAATTAATTTGCTAAAAGTACACAGTAGGCAGACTGGCAGGGAGAACTGAGACTACTGGGAATTGTGCCTAGCCTATTTGGCTGCTCAGGTTGTAGTTCTGGCTGTAATCAGAATACAGTTGCAGAAACTGAATGTAGAAGCTTTGGACGCTGCTTTCTGAGAGCTCAGAGGACAATACAGTAGGATCTCCTAGGTATGTATTTCCACATGTCTTTTCAGTAAACACAATAAAAACTTCTCTGAGTGTTTTACAGTAAACATGGAATTCTGATTCCCTTACTCTGCCATTATTTCCTGTGGTGTGAACGAGCCCAGTGGTGAGTTCTTCTGTGCAAAGCAGTGTAGCTCAGTATGAGCTGAGGAATCCAAAGTCTAACTTTGTGACTGATAACATTGTCTTTCAAAATGGGGGTCATCACCCAACTACATGAACAATATTAAATTCCTTGGTACTATTATGCAATAGTCAGATCTTGTAACCTCTTTAGATTTTGGTAAATTGAGACATTATCTTGCAGCACTTACGAAGCCAAATAGGCAATAACTATTCCTTCTGCATACTAGCCACCCCAATCTAGTGCATCTTATGTAATTGAAATGAATAGAAAGAAATTAATTGGATCCTAGCAGTTTCAACTGCATATCTACCGTTCACAGAACCGTTCAGGTGGAATGTTTACTGTGATTTCCATTTTTATTCATGGGAGATATCATTAGGGATACCAGTAAAGCAATTGCTTGCTCCTGAACTTTCCATCTTCCGTTCCTTCCTTTCGGGTCGTAGGTGACACTTTGCTATTCTAGATGTTTACAGCAGGAATGAGGCTAAACAATAGATCCTGAAAAGTCCATTTAGTGCTGCAATCTGTGATTTATTCAAAATAAAAATCGATTACATCATAAGGAACAACTTTAGAGGGGCATCTGGAGCAGCTATTGCCAGGGCATACTCTGATGTTATGAGTTGTGAGTTGCAGCCCTGCGAGGGAAAATATAGTCCAGGACAAGCACAGAAATACAAAATAAGTTAGATGGTGTGTAACTCCTGCTAACCCACCTTTTTTTTTTCTTTCCTTTATTCCCCCAATCAATTTTTATTACAGTGAAAATATATTTCTTGGAAATTTTAGTCATACAAGCTAACTATTCTAAACTAGCCCTTTAGTGGAATGATCTCTCAAGGCCTATGCTGTGGTATGTTACCATTGCAGGGATATGATTGTGTTCAGAAATAAACCCCTTTAGAGGAAGTAATTAAAGATCATCAGGGTTCATTTTTCAGACTCCACCTATAACATATTCATAACTGCTACTACTGTAAGCAAGATGTGCACAGGATACTAACTCTTTTTTTCTTTTCTGTCTTCAAATATATTCAGTGTTCTTTAGACTCTAGTTTAAGAATCATGATTTGCTTGTTGAAGATACCTACCACTAGTGCCACGAGGGTAAGTTCCAAGGAGACGAAATTCTATTGCCTCAGATTTAGCCAGCCTGTGCTACCATATCTATTGTATGCTATTGTGCTGTTGTATTGTGTTCTTATCTCCAGCTAGGAAAGTATTATATATGAGCGTAAAATGTGCAGTCCAATACTCTTTGGAGAATGATAAGAGCTTTGAAATCTAGGTTACAGTAAAGAGTGGTTAGAATTACATTCTTGTGTGGGTGTGAATATATATCTTCTTAAAGATTTGGTGTTCTCTTTTTTCCCCCTCCTCTTTTTTTTTCTGTAAAAAAAACAAAAGTGACTAATGAACTTCTGTAGATGTTTTTCAGTACAATTCCATTGAGGTCAGTGATGTTTTCCTGCATGAACTCTACAGAATCTCTTGTATCTCTTAAGCATTGTGTCAGAGGTGAAACTGTTTTCTATTTTTTTGCTTCTAATTTCTCACAGAAGTAGGAAGGCAGATGATACGGCTGTTTTACCAAAGCAGTGTAAATCCCAGGCAGAGAGTCTCTGAGCTAAAAATAATGCTGTTCCATTCAGGCATTTCTGAATTGAAATGCTTTCTCGCTGTGTTGGGCAACCAGTTATTGGTTTTTCTACATCATGTCATTGCAGAGTCTTCTGGACCCCTTTTCAAAATTACTGAGTTTCGTAATTCAGAATGCTGTCTTCACTCTGGCCTACCTGGTGGAACTGTGTGGTTTGTGCTACCGAGCCTTCACTAAGGTAACAATGACACTTTATCTTCCTTGAGGGACAAGTGAAAATAGGACAATGTCCTACTTCCCACAAGTAGTTTGGAAATAAAGATGAAATCAGTGTCAAGTTTCAGACGTGCCAACAGTTTTAATGTAGTTTGGCTAATCAAGTAGTGATCATGATTCAGTGCCTTTTAATAATACTGAGTTTCATATTCGCAGTAAAGACACAGATGAAGGAAACCTGCTGAAAACATTGCTCAGAAAAGTATTTTGATGCGATTTCATGACTTTTTTCTTCTCTTGTTGAGAAGATACCTGGTATTCATGTGTCACTTAAAATGTCTGTACAGTCATATATTTCCTAGTGCACAAGTTTAGCCACACACCTTATGAGTGAAAACTTAAATATTCCTGGTAGTGCCTTTTGAGAGCACAGCTGTGGGGGGAGTCAGTAGATAACTAAGTGAAATGGAAGACTCCAAGCTAGGAGTTTTCCAGTTTATGTGCTTTTTCATTCTGTATTAGTATTTCCCTTTGGCATGCATGGCTGTGAACTGTGTAGAAAAAGAGAACAGTGTGTGTGCACCTTAAAAAGGTTTTAAGATTCCTGGATGAAAGCTATGGTCTACAAATACACTCAGTTACTACTCAACTTAATTTCTGTAGCTATCACTGAGAAAATGAAAAACAAAATCCACGAAAAGCAATCAGACCTTTTACTGAGATCGTATATGCTCCGTCATGTAGATTGGCAAGGTACTGAGCAAAAATGCTGCTTCAGCCTCTAACTGCAGTTTTCCATCCTCAATATGTTTGTCAGAACAGTAATTAATCCTCAGGAAACATTTTATGATAATTTTCTATATTGGTAATGTATAACTGGAACATGCATTGTTTAAGTCTTGATAAGACTTAAAATACCACTGGACAAACAGTGAAGAGATGATAAAAGCAATGACACTCTCACAGAAAAACTGCACCACAAGAAAATAAGAAACACTTTTGCCAGATGCAATGGTTTGAAGTATTAAATAGAAACTAACAGCATGTTTAAGGACAGTAAGCAAATACTACCTTTTGGCTCATTTGAAAGAGAAGAGTTTATGAAACGGAAAAATCCTGAATACAGAAGAAATTGTCTGGGTTTTGAAAGTATTTTGAGGATTTTGTAGTTAAGGCTTTGGGCAAGGCAAAGTGAGAAAAATGCTAACTTGAAGTCTAGTAGGGATTTTTTTCATTAAAACAGAAAAACCTCATTTAAAACCTTACAAGAAACATTCCCCTTGTATTTGTAGTCTGATAAAACTATTTCATATGTCTGCTAAAGCAAATGGTGAACTACAGGAAATTTTTTACTCTCCTCATGCTTTGAAATTCCACGAGAATATTATTAAAACCATGGTATTAGAAAACCTGCACATGTTTCTTGCATGCTTCTTGGTTTGTTGTTCTGTTGAATGTGTGGAGTTCTTGATTGCCCACAGGAAGCTTGGATGACAGCGCTTGGTAAAATCTCCTTGATTTACTCTAATGCAACCTGGTCATCCAGAAATGGAATCAATAGTGAATAGTTTGCAATTTACAGCCTCAAATTTATTAATTTCTTGGAACTCCACACTACATTATCTTTGTTATTTCTGAAAGCTTAGCATAGTTTTGCCTTAGAAGTGTCAAATTAATGACTGGTGTTAGAAAAAACCAAAATCAGCTATGACGTGTTTCTCTAAAGTGAAAATCACTGCAGGTAAATAAATGTTGTTTGTCATAGAGTACCACATGGAAGTGAATTCCAAAAGGAATAAAATTTGTGAGCATTGGAACTATTCAAATTTAATTACTTGTTTTGCAACTTTGAGTGTACTGACTGGAACAAAACACCAACTTCCAGCTAAGCTGTGGAGAATTTTTGTCTTTTCAAAGAGCAAGCTACTCCAACATGCACTTTGTAGAGGTCAGTGCTGTGCAACCACTCCAAATCTTTTTTTATCTCCAACATTTTCCTATTAGCCTGTGGCAGAAATATTTGACTTTCTCTTGTCTTGGAGCCTGAAGATTCATGTCAATCTGATACTTCCTTGTCTGAGTTTCTGTTCCAGGTCAGCAATTTGATTTTTTTCAATGCCTTTGGAACTCTCAGTTGAGAGTAGCATCTCTTCTGTGGATTGTAATCTTTTTATCTTAAGGTCCTAAATGGACACTTTCTGGCTTTCTTATCTCTTACTGTTCCAGAAGCTTGAACCTAAACCTAACCTTTTGCTAGTATTCTGTTGTCCCTTACAAAGTAAATGCTGAATGCCACATGATTTAGCTATTGAATTTTTTTAAAGAATATTAAGTGGCTGATCTTCAGTATTTGTCATCACCATAGTAGCAACAGAGATAGAATAAAGAGTTTTGCTTTATACTGGCTTACTTGGAGGATAGGATGCTACTCTACTAAAGATCCAAATTTACTTTTCTTATTACTAAGTTTGGATCCTGAGGTACTGATAGAACTTCAGTAGTTTCATATTCTGCATATAGACATCTGGTAAGTCACAATTTGAAGGTTGCAAGGCATTTTTATAGGGATGCATAGACATTTGAGGGGGTTAATTTGGCTGAACGGGGGCTAAAGGGTTGTATTCTTTACACTCTGGTACCAGATGTACACATGTGATTCCCCTGGGTATTATTCTCATGGAACAATGGCTCTGTGGCAGAATATAAAGTTCTTAAAGTATGTATAAACTAGGCTTATACATATTTATCACCAACAGAATGATAGAAATAAGTAGATTTGGATAGGATGGGTACTCTGAGCTGTTGATTTACATGTCATCACTCCTGATGTACAGTGCAGGAAGCAGGAGGTCAGATGTCAAAAAACATTTTGCCTGATTTTGCTTGATTTCTCTGCACTGCTTGTGCTTAACAAACATTGAGAGTTTAGACTGTGAGATAGGAGACTTCATTGAGAAAGAGGTGGTTAACTGTTGCATTATCCTTAAAGCCAAGAAAAGCTGAGATTCTTGAAGCCCATCTTCCTTTCCAGTGTTCTGACAAAGCAATTTATTATTGCCCGATTATATTCTGTATTGCAGAGATGTTAGTATGTTAAATAGCTGAAAGCTTTTGAAAGAATTTTATCTCTCTTCTTTTCCAGTATATGCAGGCTACTGTAGTGGGTTACCAATAGGAACTTCTGCCCACTCTTTTGAGGGATACAATTGTCTACTGACTTGAGTATGGGGCACTGCGTAATGTATATGTCTCAAGACTGAAGGCATGGGACAGCGGGAAGGGTCACTTTTCCTGATGAATCCTAGAAAGTAATCAGGATCTGTTTGCACCTTGAGTATTGTGCACCATTCTGGTTCTCCATTCCCAGTCAGGATATAGTAGAATCAGAGAAAATTCATGTAATGGTAAGAAGAATGATCAAACAGTAGGATGAGTTCCACATACAGAGCAACTAAGTTAGTGCTCTTTAATGTGAAAGAGCAACAACTGGTGGGAATGAGAGGTCTGCAAGGTCACAAGTGACCCAGACAGGGATGGGTAGTTTCATTCCTTTCCAGGACAAGAACATGCTAAGTTTGTAGGAACTAGTGTCAAAGCAAGTAAAGGGAAGTGATTCTTCAACAGTGTGTGTGACTCCTTGCAAAGTACCGTGTGTACCAAAGGCTGACATGAGTCCAAGAGTTCCATGGACATATCCGTAGAAGTGAAATTCACTGAGAGTTATGAATTATAAAGAAACCACACAGAGCTCAGAAGTTCCCTGAGCTGAAAATAGTTGGTGGAATTATATATGCTTGCCTTGTTTTTATTCTCCCTTTTGCTTCTGCTTATGGTCTAGTTGGAGATAAGTTGTTGAAGACATTTGTTCTGGTCTGACCTCTCCTGGATATCCTAATATTGTATTATTTTTATCAGAGCACTGCTCATGCATGTGGAACATGTGACTTTTGAATACTTGTCCCCTCAAGAAATGGTTTCATAATACAGCTGATTTTGGAGTGTTAGCTTCCTGTGAGTTTAGCCTAGACTGCAGCAATATAGTCAGACAAGGACTACAGTTTGGGGTCCATTCCATCATCTAAATGTGTTTATCTGTCTGCACACTCCATGTAATTGAAGATAAAACTAGGGAGCTTGAAGTGAGATCTCTTGATTCACAGACTGGCATCATAATGTCCAGACACACCATTCTATTGTTTTGGCACCTTCTCCCAAATCAAAACCTGATATTTAAAAAATCTGTTTTCCTTAAAAGGAGTATGTGTTCTGTGGAAGACGTGCACTGTTCGCACTGTTCCTGTAAGCTTTGTTTGACAGTATGCTCTGCAGATAATGTGGTGACATAGTTCTCTGAAGAGGAACACTGGTGACTGCTTGGTCTGCTGCAGCCAGAGCTCTCTCTCACTTCAGCTCTTCATCTTCTCCAGCTGCTTCGCTTTCAGCTGCACTCGCTGTGTGCGGCTGGAGGTGGCCTTCAACCTGACTCTCACTAACTAAACTTCATAAGATTTCTCTGAGGAAATCAAGTGATCCCATTTTACAGATGTTATGGAGAGAATGACGCCCTGAGTAAAAAATTTCACACATTTACCTTATGTGAGCAGGCAAGTGCATGAGATTTACATGATGGAAGATACTAGGTTTTTAATCTCAAGCAAACTTTGAGTATGCTGTCATTATGAGACAATATTATTTCATCTCTAATGGTTGTCTGAAAGAGAGCACAGTGTAAGTCATCCTGCTGATCAAAATTCTTGAGCTGCTGTGGTCGGTAGCAGGTTATAGATTTGTTCCACGTTTTTATCTTATCATCTAAAGTCAGAGAATGTCGAAGTAAGATGTACAACAGGGCCATCTTATCTCTTGTACCTCCTTGCTGACTCAGCTCTACAACTCTATTAGGATTCTGCCTTCTAATCTCCACTGGCTGATTTCCCCCTATGTTTTAAAATGTTTCTGTTGTAGCAGCTGTAGCCAAGACTGTTTTTATTGTGGAAGTGGAAAAGTACTGCTAGTCTAATGAGTGAAAATGGATGTCCCAAGCAGCTGTAGTGCAGGCACCTTTATTTTGAGGGGAATAACAACAGAAAAAGAAGTATGGTAAAATGTAGATAATTTTTGGCAGGTTCAGTGAAAGAATAATGCTAAATTTTATACTAGTTTTGCTCTGCTCTGTCATTTCTTAGTGCTTTTCTCTCTTCTTTTTGTATGGAACTACTTAGTAAAAGCTACATTTGCAATCCTGGGCCTTATAGCTGTTTTATAAAGTCTGTCTGTATTTCATGTATGAAATGCTAAGTATTGGATAGAGTGCCTGATAAAACATCACAGGAGAATCACCTTCATTGATTTCTGTTTAATCAAGTCTGTACAATTATGTAAGTGGTGAGTGATGTCTGCTCTTTTGTAAGACAGGAGAAAACAGTATACTTTTGTAACTTTGTTATTCTCAAACTTAGATAAAAATTACCCTTATGGTTTACTAGTGACTGTTGGTGAATTTCAGGACAATCATAATTCTGTGGTTTTTTGTTGTAGGAAAGGGACAAATTCTACTTGACGCGCAGTGTCATATTGGAGTTACTGCAAGCACTCAAGTTGAAGTCACCCTTGCCAGACATGAATCTGCTGCTGTTGGTGCAGGTACTGGAGCTCTTTATGTAATTCTCACACTGATCCTGTCTCAGCCCAGCTTTGGGAGTGGGACAGAGGAACAAGAAGTAAATCCAACACAGCTGCAAAAAGTACCAGCAATGTCAAGGAAAGCAAGAACTTTTTGAATCAAAATTCAGTTACATTTGTCTGTATCAGTGCATACATTTAGGCTTGCACATTAAAATTTAAGAAACTAAATTTAGAATCCACATTTCACAGAATGATAATGGCCTGTGCATCGTTGCTCATGTATTGAGGATTACAGAATTTACCTTGAGCTGAAAGGCACCCATAAGGTCAAGTCCATTGAGCTTCATAGAAGTGAAAACTTCTGTCTCCAAGATGGCAAGTTTGGCACTACAAGCATGTTGCACAAAAACAATTTACTGACGTTCATCAGGTGTAATCACAGAATCAACTAGGTTGGAAAAGACCTCTGAGATCATCAAGTCCAACCTGTGACCTAACATCACTTTTCCTAGTAGACCATGGCACTAAGTGCCACATCCAGTCTCTTCTTAAATACCTCCAGGAACGGTGAATCCGCCACCTCCCTGGGCAGTCC
The DNA here is from genome assembly GCA_013396755.1 of Sclerurus mexicanus. Lineage (NCBI taxonomy): Eukaryota > Metazoa > Chordata > Aves > Passeriformes > Furnariidae > Sclerurus > Sclerurus mexicanus. The sequence continues at coordinate 1,083,616 of VWZF01001679.1, read as the reverse complement.
ATTGCAATGTCTTATCACTCTCTCTGTAAAGAATTTCTTTCTAATGTCTAACCTAACCCTCCCCTGGCACAGCTTAAAACTGTGCCCTCTTGTCCTACTGCTGGTTGCCTGGGAGAAGAGACCAACCCCATCCTGGCTACAACCTCCTTGCAGATAGTTGTAGAGAGTGATAAGGTCTTCCCTGAGCCTACTCTTTTCCAGGCTGAACTACCCCAGCTTTCTCCACTGCTCCTCATGGGACACATACTCGAGTCCCTTCACCAGCCTCATTGCCCTTCTTTGGACATGCTCCAGCACCTCAATATCCTTCCTGAATGGAAGGGCCCAGAACTGGACACAGGACTCGAGGTGTGGCCTCACCAGTGCTGAGTACAGGGGAAGGATCACTTCCCTGGTCCTGATGGCTACGCTATTCCTAACACAGGTCAGGATGCCACTGGCCTTCTTGGCCACCTGGGCACACTGCTGGCTCATGTTCAGTTTCCTCTCAGTCAGAACTTCAAGGTCGCTTTCTGCCTGGCTGCTCTCCAGCCTCTCTGGCCCCAGCCTGTAGCGCTGCATAGGGTTGTTGTGGCCAAAGTGCAGGACCTGACACTTGGTCTTGTTAAACATCATACTATTGGATTCAGCCCATCTATCCAGCCTGTCCACATCCCTCTGCAGAGCCCTCCTACCCTTCAGCAGATTGACACTCTCCCCCCCCCCCAATTTGGTACCATCTGCAAATTTGCTGATGGTGGACTCAATCCCTTCATCCAGATCATCAGTAAAGATATTAAACAGGACTGGGACCAACACTGACCCCTGGGGGACACCACTAGTGACTGGCTGCCAACTGGATGCAGCATCATTCACTGCCACTCTCTGGGCCTGGCCATCCAGCCAGTTCCTAACCCAGCAGAGTGCCCCTGTCCAAGCCATGGTGCTGCCAGCTTTTCCAAGAGTGTGCTATGACAGGTAGTGGGCTCTCATTGTTTACGGTGAGCTAATAATGATATGTGTTTAGGAATTTAAAATTATAGGGGGCCAGCATAAAAGCACTCCATAAAGTTCAGGTGAGATGTTTATTGCATAGACCATTCATAATGCTTCCAGCATCACAGCTTCATTCACTCCTTCCCTTCCCATTATGGGGTCAGAGCTTCATAGAATTTCCTATGGCCTTATTTTCTTTTGAGTACTGTTATATTACTTATAGTAATTAAGTGATTGCCAGCTGACAGAGAAATAATGCTGACAAATGAAATTATATGGCCGTTAGGATAACTCTGAAAACAACTAGTATGCCATCAGTGTTAGGGAAAGAATTTAGGGAGGGAAAATAACACTTGGGGTTTTTTACTTTTGTTGGTGAAGGGTTATTTTTTTTAAATCCATTTTAATTTAAAAAGCAGGCATTTGCCTTTTTTTTTTTTGAAATTATTATTTCCAAACGTCTTTGTTTTTCAGTCCCAGCCAATACCGTCAAATAACAACCACCAACCTCTTTCTTGTGGATGCAGTGATGCTCCTTGATACCATGTGCATTGGTGTTTGTTGACTTAAACTGACTTTTCCTGCATTACAGAATAAAGCAATTATTCTGCATTACACCATTATATAGCTCAGTCCTGTGACTGCCCCAAAGGAATATGATCCCCCAGTCTAGTCAATGCTGAATTTCTCATTTGAGAATGCAAACCTGCCACATCAGTTTTGGCAGTGGGATTTAACTGATAAACACTTGTCCTTCATATTGAGTCAATTGCCTGATAGACCCAGTAAGCAAAACTCTCTTTTACATTATCTTTATCTCATAAAGTGATATTTGCCTGGGTTTTCCTCTTAGCTCTGTTCCCATGTGCTGTATTCACTTTGGGATGTATTCATACCATACACAACAGCATGCAATGTGAATATAAATGTCTTTTATGATGTCTCTCTTTCAGAGGCTGATGAAGTGATTCATATTTCCTGCTATCCAAAGCAGCCAGCTTCTGTTTTTATGCAGTCAATGGTAAAGAATAGGGGTTGTATTCAGACCATCTGCCATAGATGATGCCTACTGGAGGCATGATGACTACTTCTCCCATTGACTGTGCAAATTGGCAGCTCTCAGTAGTATGTGGTCTGAATCATTCAACAGCCTCTTGAATTTAAATACCATAGTAACCACTAAGCCCATCTAAAGCACCACTGTAATTTAAGAAATTTACTAGTAAAAATGCACATGTATCTGATTTTTTTTTAAATTTAATTTGGTGTCGTTAATAGAATGAAGAGATTTGTTCACCACTTTACCACACAAAGCCACTACAATATTAATTCAAATGCTGTGATTCTGAATCAATAAAGCCGTAGCAGGGTTAACACAGCACCAAACAGAAATGGCTTTAATGTCCAACAGTCATGTCTCCATGGACATGTTAGGCTGTATACAAGATTCTGTACAGACAGTGCACACAGAATACAGAGATTCCATCAAAATGTTCCAGATAACAAAGGAGCTAGGAGTACTTTAATTTAATGATAGATCAGTCGTGGGCTGACTAACAAAGGAATTCCTAGAAATGTACATTTGACACCCACGTCTATCCAGATTGCATAGTGCCATCAGTGTCACTGGTGACATTAGTGCTAAGATGAGAGTTAACTTTATCCCACTTTACAAAGAATGAGAATTTTAACCAGATCACTCCAATTATTGCATAGGTGTCCTGGGTGATAAAGGGTACAGCAAGTCTGTCGCCTTGATTTGTCCTAGCAAATGAAAGCCATCATGTACATCCTGCTGTTCCATGGGTTTCCATAGGAACTGCTTCTTCACCCAGCGTTTTGTTTCCCCGTGCTTTTTTCCTGCTCACAGTTCATCAGCATACATCTTCAGGGTTTCCACTGGCTTCAAATTATATTAGTGTCTCTTCAGAATTTGCTTGTTCAGTCAGGCTCTAAGATTCCGTGTATCTGATCTGTTTTGTGACTTCTGTTTTGGGAGGAGCTAATGTAAATTGCTGTATATCTGGTCATTTCACTTTATGTTTCTGTGAAGATCTGATCCGCTAATTACCGAATGCAAAGATTAAAGGTGACATATAATGTGTTTGTAAGAATATATGTTTTAAATCCTCTGATTATGAATGGAGGTATAATATATGCCATTAAGATATATAGGTAATTTATTACAGTCAGCAGGCATGCCAGTTTAGACATTACATTGCAGCTGTATCTCAGCAGGCAGTGCTAGTAAAAAGCATGGCAACTACTTATCCATTTCTCTTTTTTTGCAATTTTGGGGTATTTTTCTTTTTTTCTTTCCTTGGGTTTTGTTTTTTTTTTTCTTTCCTTGGTTTTTTTTTTACACGACTGGCATGAAATCTCTTGCTAGTGATGTCTTAATGTATGATAACATAAATGACAGTTAATTGAACTGGAAATGTAAGAAATTTTTCATTTTGAGTTTGGTTTCCCCATGTTGTAGCGAGGTGAGGATTGGTCTCTTCCCAACCAACAATAGGACAAGAGGAAATTGCCTCAAGTTGCACCAGAGGAGTTTTAGGTTGGCTATTAGAAAACATTTCTTCACTGAAAGGGTTGTCAGGCACTGGAACAGGCTGCCCAAGGAAGTGATGGAATGGCACTTAAGGACGTGGTTTCATGGTAACCTTGGCAGTTTTAGGTTTGTGTTTGGACTCTGGTCTGAAAGGTCTTTTCCATTCTAAACCACCTGATTCTGTGATCCTCTTTTGACTGCATTGCAACCTCAGGAGGGATCCCTGGAACTGCCAGTCTGATGATGAGAAAAAATAAGCTAAACGAGGCGTAATTAGTCATTAGAAATTGACTTAGGTGTATCAGTTGTTTTTCATATATAAATTAATATCTCTTGTTTAACCCAAACTCCTCTGTTGAAAAGATATAGAAAAGCTGGAGATATATAGGTGTTTTTTTTTTTAATGTAGCTCTCCTGTAAGCCAGTAGAGGTTCCTTTGGCTGCTGCTGCTTATTGGTCTGAAATAAATGAAATTTTTCTTTGGCAAGGGGTTTTTTTGTTGGCTTAAATGTTGAGTCCTGTACAGTGGCTGTAGCAGTGCACTGAACTCACTGTTGGTTGCTAAATATACTCAGATTCTTCATGGAATTATGGTCTTCTTTTGCAGCTGATATAGTACAAGGGAAGCCAAATCTGCACACAAATGGTTGACTGAAAAATCCTTTACACAGGAAAACAGCCTATCTGTTGTCCAGTGGACCTAATGTCAGCACTGCTCTTTCTGAAATAGGGTGCATTAAGGGAAAATCTGTCAGGTGTTTGCCTAAGTCCATTAATGATCCTTCTTTTCAAGAGGGAAGTGGAGAGTTGTGGTCGCTGTTTGAGCTAAGACTCAACTATCTTTGCTGGCTTTCCTTTGCTTCTCCTCTAATTACAGCTGTGACACAGAAGAGCACCAGGCCATCTCTCATCTGAAATATTACTTAGATTCCTGTTTTATTTCTATTTGGCTTATTCTGGTGTAAAATAAATTCTAACGAGAAGAAGAATGAACTGGAACCAGGCCTGTGTCTGAGGATACCTAATTAGATTATTAGTCTAAACTTGAGTATATCTTCCTGGTATTTCAAAAGAACAGACATTTTGTCAAGAGAGGTGAAGTCGTTTCCAAGTCTTGGTAGGCAGTCTGAGTTCAGATTAAATCCAATTGAAAGGTAAAGCTTGTGAAAGTGTAAGAGTAAATTCTAGATCTGTAGAGGATATTTTGAAATATTTTCATGAAGAGCAGTCAGTCATTGAGAGTACTGCTAACACACATGCATTAGACAACCATAAAATACATTGCGTAGTCAATATCTGTCTCAGTTTGTGAAAGTACCATGGTGTTAATATTCAAGACAGAAAATTAAGGCTTAGAGCTTAGTTTGACAGTTATTTCCTCTTTGCTTTTTCTTAGAAAGAGACATTGCATCACTCTGAACAGAAATTGCTCAAGTGAAAATACACTGTTAGGAAAAGTTGTAGGAACAGGCAAATCGTCTGCAGGGTGTCCAATGCATTATTGAAGCTTATAATGATTAATTAATAGTATCCGTTGGTTAAATGCATGCATTATGTGGACATTGGAGATTTTAGGTCAAGGGATTTGGAAATAAAAGGAAACAAGAAAAAAGGAAAAATATAATAAGGAAAATAAAAGTGTAAGAAAAGCAATTAGAGATATACTACTAAAACAGAGTGACACTGACCATCTCTCAGAAACTGCTTGTTTATGTAGTACTGTGGCCTGGATGGTGCAGAAGTTATACCACTCCATACCAGTATGTTGTCGACTTCAAATCTGTTCATATAATTCATCATTGTAGAACTTCAGTGAACATGTTGTAATATCACAGTGAAGAATATGGCATGTGCTGCCTTATTGTCCTCTATCATGGATTACTCTATAATGAATGAGGAGCATTTGGTATAGGGAAGGAATAGTAAATATGTGTATATATATTTGATCATAAAGAAAGTCTGATTTATTGTACAGTGTTCTTTAAAGTCAGATTTTTTTCATTAAATTTATCTCATTTATAATGGTGAGTTAACTAGGTTGTTTGTAAAGAAAGAGATCTCTAAAGGAAAATTACCATTAATAAAAGCAAGAAGAGATCTGAACTGATTTTAATGAAGTAATGAATAAATTATTAGTGTCTTCAGGTTCCCCAAAAAATAATTAAAAAATAACTTGTGTTTAATTTTTTTCTTAGTTTGTTTGTGCAGATGCTGGTACAAAACTAGCTGAGTCAACAATCTTGCATAAACAGATGATTGCCTCAATGCCGGGAGTAAGTACTGAATCAAAGTCCATTTCTTAATTCTGTTGTTCTGTTTTTTAAGAAAATAGATCTTATTCAGCTTGTTTCCTTCATTTTAATGCTCTTTCCTTTTCATTTCTCCTCTGCTTGGCAAGATGTGTTACAGACAGAGATTGAGATGCTTCATCCTTTTTCTTAATATTGGAAAAGTTCTGAACTTAATGTTGCTTCCCTTACTTTGACTAATAATCTTTGGTCATGTAACTGACTTCAGTGGTGCCTGTGCTCAGAAAGACAAACTGAGCTATGATTCTGTGTGGGGAACAAACCAGCTGAATGCCTTAGAAAGTGGTAGCAGGATGGAAAGCTACAAGCCATTGCCCCCATTCTGACAAAAGATTATTTGATTTAAAAAAGGGAGTTAATGGTATTTTTTTGGTAATGTAAGTCATTCATCTATATCTGCTGATGAGTGTAGCTAAATTACGAGTGCTTCTAATAGCCTAAGCACTGAGTATGCACCTGGTGAACACCTCAGGAAGTAGCACAATGGGAAGTCTTGACTTGTTCCATGACACATCTGACTGAGCACCCAAGCAAATGAAGAGGATTAGCCCAGATTTGCTTCACAAGCTGAGCGAGGAAAACATGTTTTCCTGTAAGAGTGACAGCTTTAGGGATGACATAATAGGATCTTTCCCATGTATCTTCTGAAGTCTGTCATTTTTTTAAATGCCAGTCTTTAGTAATATCTTTCGTCCCAACAGAATATTTTAATTTATACTTCCTTTAAGTACATAGACTAACATTGGTGTTGAAAGGTGTGATAGGAATGTGAACATTTCAGAAGAAATCATGGAAAATCAGGCTATCTGGTGCCTGAATGAAACAGAGTGGATGGTTGGAGAAAAGTCTTGTGCACCTGAGCATTATTTTGAGAGATCAGAGTACAGTATCTTTTATAATTCTGTTATTCAATATTGTAGAACCCATGTGGAATCCTTAGCACACATAAACTGGATGGAGGATATAATGACAGTTCCCAGTGACCTTATTTTACTGTTTTTTATTCTGTCGTTGAAACTGACAGGAACAACCTTTGAAAAGCCAGAAGGTGGCACAGTTCAACACCATGTAGATTGATATTAACATACAAAAATGAGGAGTGCCCAGGTCAGTTGTGTAAATATAGAATGCTAGCAGTTTTTTTAAGTTCAGCCACTCAAACTCAATTATGGCTTAATAATTTTGTGATCAAAACTAAATCTGGTTCGTTTGTATACTCGGATAGGTTAATCAGCTTCTACGCTTCAAAGTGTAGGTGATTAAATAGAGGTCAAAAAAGAATAGTTTTCTTCTGTAAACTTCACTGCAATGTTTTGCCCTGAGCCTATGACTTTGGATAAAGTAGTCTTTGGTGACTTCTAAAGGATATCTAATTTAATAATTTCATCATTTAGTCTCAAAAGTTGTGTGGCTTTTACTTGGCCCCTAAGAGTGAGCCATTCACAGTTCCTCTTGAGTTTAGCTAACATTATCTTCATCTCAGACTATTAACATATAAACAGAAGTTTATTTGATATGTAGTGGGTTGGTCGTGTCACTTTCTGAAAGCTTCTCTCCAGGGTTCTCTGCTCTGTTCAAAGCCTTTATTTAATCTGACAGTTTTGTTCTGTTGACTGCTTTGCACACCTTGGGCACATCTTGTACTAGCTGAAGGCCAGATCCACATTTCTCACTATGCTCTAGGAAAAGGATTATGAGAATTTGTACTGTGGGAATACAGCAAGCACCACATGGAGTCTTTTTATTTTCCCTTTGAGGTCATTCTTGCTCTGGCGCAGGTGGCTTCTCAATGCTTATACCTTTATGATCTAACTGGAGCAGTTTGTAGCTTAAGTGCCTTTAAGACATTGTATTTTGAATGATTTTGCTTCAGGAGTATACCAGAAATACTTGTTAATTTTTTAAAAAAGGGAAAAAAATGAATTTCAGTGATGTTCATTTTAGTGATGTTTGCTTGTAAAATACCTGAAGCCAGTTATTTAAACTGTTTTTCCATCATGATTAATGTGAATATAAGGGCATCTGTGCCTGTGACTGAATTTTGTTTTCTGTGATTGTAGCTGATCAGTTCCATTTGCAGAAATTCTCGACTGCCTAAAAAACTGAGTTGTTAAATTCTCATCAAGTTTTTAAGACTTTGATTCTGAACCACTAAATTTCAGGATGACATGACAAGGGTATTCTAGAAAGTTTCATCAGTTAATCTTTTATTGCTGTCACAGATAAGAGTATTTTATGATGCATGAAGAAGCTACAGAGACTAGGCTATCTTCTTATACTATAATCAGATAAGAGGGCATTTTACACTGAGAAGAAGAACATCAAAGAATACCTATTCCTAATTAAAGTAATATAACTAAAAAGTAAAATAAAGAATTTGAGACAGATAAACTGTATTCTGATGAAGAAGAAACGAAGACAAAAATGTTCAAGACCTGGTACTTAAATTTATTTCTTTTATGTTTTAGTGTGGAACAGCAGCAATGGAATGCATGAGGCAGTATGTTGGGGAAGTGCTGGATTTCATTGCAGATATGCATACCTTAACCAAATTAAAGGTTGGTTCTGAGCATACACTGGTTTAAATTGTATGTGCTTTTTAAAAAAAAAAAAATTTCTGTAAGGAACCTGCCTAAGAGAAACAGTAAGAAGTATTTGAGAATGACTGACAAATTTTGGGGTTTTTTTTCTCTTTTTAAAAAAGTGTTAGTACTGTTACAGATTACAGACTTCTGGGGCATCAGTAAAAAGTAGCTTACGCAGTGTTGAAATGGAGACTGATTCAAATATAGTGAGCACACAATAAAAATGCAGGCTGGATTTTTCTGAAATGTTGATGATAAGCTAATGTCATAGCAAAGTCACTGCGAGAAGTAGTAGTGTTTCATATAACCCAGGGAAACATAAAACTCCTTGCCTGAGCAACTAAGTACACTCTTGTGGAGGAACTGTGTATCTCTTATATACACAAACAGTTACTTAAATTAATTGGAAGTTCAGAGATTATTAAAATGCAGTAATTGACCTAAAAAAGGGTGTGTCCCTTTTCCAATGGATGATGTTTTCAGGTTATATTCTGTTGAGGTGGGAAAAACCACATGGTTCTTACCTCTATAATCCAGATTGCTTTTTGGTTTCTTTACATTAGTTGGATGCCAAATTGTAGCAGTGATAGGAAAATACTTCTGTCAACATAAAACATTTTATTTAGGAATGCGTTTAATGAAAACATCCCGGTAATCGTTAGCTGATCAAAAAATAGAATTCCTGTTTCATGGAGGAAGCCTGTATCTATTAAGTTTCCTACAGAATGGAAATTCTTTAAGATGTTTTAAAAAAGGAATAGTCTAAGTAACATTGCCATTCTATGGTATGAAATAATAGAAGCGTAGCTGTTTCAATTGCTACCAATATAACATCTGTTGTTAATAGCTTCAATAAAGAATTAATGTAATATTTCACAGAATCACAGAATGGGTAAGGCTGAAAGGGACCACAGTGGGTCACCTGGTCCAACCTCCCTGCTCAAGCAGGGTCATCCCTAGAGCACGTTACTCAGGATTGTGTCCAGGTGGTTGTTGAATATCTCCAGTGAAGGAGGTTCCACACCCTCTCTGGGCAATCTGTTCCAGTGCACGGTCACCCACACAGTAAGAGTTCGTCCTCATATCTGGGTGGAACTTCCTGTGCATCAGTTTCTGCACATTGTCTCTTGTCCTGTTGCTTGGCACCACCGAGCAGAGTCTGGCTTCATCCTCTTGACACCCTCCTTTCAGATAGTTACGTACACTGATGAGGCTCCCTCAGCCTTTTCTCATCAGAGAGGTGTTCCAGTCCTCTCATCACCTTTGTAGCCCTCAGCTGGACCCGCTCCAGGAGCTCCACGTTCTGCTTGTCCTGAGGAGCCCAGAACTGGGCACAACACTCCAGATGCACCTCACTAGGGCTGAGCAGAGGGGCAGGATCATCTCTCTTTACCCACTGGCAATGCTCTTCCTAATACACCTCAGGATAAGGGAGGGTGTTGATTATCAATTTTCCTGATAAATCAATAGTGTTTCCCCTCTGGCACTGCATCATCCTCTGCTGGAGCGTTTTGTGTCACAAGTTCATGCAAGCTCTCTGTGGCAGGTGAGACGGAATGAATGATTCCATCCTGTTGTGAATTTTGATATTGGAGTTTATTTATGAAACAATGAGATGAGAACTTGTACCCTACTAGTTTCTCACACACTTGCTCACTGTCCTCCTGCCTTCTTCACCCCACCTTGTGCCCTGGAGGGCACACCTTATTGCAGTTAATAATACCACAAAGGAAGAGAAACCCCAGCTAAACTGAAACTCATATCTTGAAACTTGCTCTAAGTGTATTTTATGGGACAAAATACCCGTTTTTTTAAGTTGTTACCTTGCTGGCCATGAATCCCCTTGAATTAAAATACTCTAAGGGAAACAGCCTGTTATGCTGGAGTAGAAGTTTACTTCAAAGCACAAACTAATTAATCATTTTCAGTTGGATTGCCTTTCTACTCAGTCCTCTAAGTTATTCACCCATTTCTCTTTAAGTTCAGAACTGCTTTCAGAATAGGCAGGCAAATGAATCATAAGTGAGGGAAGAGATATATCTGGTTTGCCAGTTCCACAGAAAAAAACATGAACTTATCTGAAACCAGGAATGGGGGAAATTTATTTATAACTACTTGCAGGTATCCTCTCTCCTGTGTAAAATGTTTCCGTAGAAAACTCTCTGCCATTTGCACATTTTCCTTTTGCCCATTTCCCTTGAACCATAGTCTGATTTTTAGAAATGCTCTTACAATGCTGAAGTCTGATGATTACTACTCATGCTTAGTGGGACTGTTTATTTGATATATTATTTATATATCTATGGATATAGATAGAACATAAACCAAAACTTTACCTTGGTTTTTCACTTTTATGTTTTGAAATTGGACAAGAAGCTTTCCAAGTATGTAGTCTGGCTATTTAAAACTACAGCAGAACCCAGTGGGCTAAAATTTCATGTTGTTTTGTTTTAGCCATGTAATGCAGGAATCTGAGAACAAGATTAGCATAATAGGAGAGTCAAATATGACCATATTATGTATTGTAAAGAATAAGCTTTGTCCATCTTGGAAAATTAAAAGACAGTTCTTATTTAACCAGATCAGATAAAACTTACTCTGTGGTTTCAACATGGTTTAGAAAATATTTGTAAGAATTGCTAAGTTTTCAAAGTGTCAGAACTTTTAAAAAAATCACAAAATCTTGATTCAAATTTTTGTAAGCTCATTTGTTTACATTACTTAGGTTTTATTAACAGAGGTGTTACTCACTAGGAAGTGAGTCCTAAGATCATCCAGCTGTACAGCTTCTTACTACAAGTATGTATTATCAACAGCAACTGGAGTGCCAAGCTAAGAATGCTGTATGATCTGTACGACCAGTCACAAACCCAACAGCAAAAGTTTCACACTGGTTTTCAAAGTTGAAACTTTCTACTCTCTGTAGGAATTCAGTGTACAGAAATAGTTAAAGTTGTTTATTCATATTCAATGTTGTCTTTTGTGTATCTGAGAATAGTTTCTTTGAAAGAGGTTAGTTATTTTCAGTCCTGTGTATTAGCAAGAACTACATTATTAAAAAGGTTTAAATGTTAATTCTCAAGATAATCACATTTCAGTGTACTGTTTCACTCCAGTTTATTATGCTTTTTTTTCCCTTTGGGATAACATTTTAGTTGGTACATTTTGGCAAGAATTTATTTAAAATTCCACCATTTCTGCAGATATATCTGCTGCATACCTGTCTGTCTTTTAACTAGCTGTATAACAAAGTCATTAGATAGTCATGATGGTATATAGTGTTCTTTTTTCTCTTGAAAGAGACTTTAAGTAAGTGATTTTGAGAGTGTAAGTTTCTGGAGTCAGATACTTATCTGTTACAAAGATATTATTGGTTCAGTGATTTTTATCCTGTTACAATAATTGAATAACTGATGACCTAGATTTTCTTGTGCAAAGCATATGGCTGTCCTTTTAAGCAAGCAACTGCAGTCAGCGTGTGTTCTGTTACAGTCTAGTAGCAGAAGGTAATGCAAAGTTAGCGTAATAGAAATATAGAAGTATCTCAAGAAGCACCAATGAAACATTCCTTAAAGCTGGCAAGGCAGAATAATAAACTATCTTTCCAGGCATAAATATTGGTGTGTTTCTTGGTAAGAGGTTGGCCCTTTTTATTTCCAGAGCTTAAAGACATTTTAAAAGCTGAACAGTGCAATATAGTCATATTGCTAGTGAATAAGTGAGAGCTTTTTCTGAAGGTGTAAATGGAATATTGCACAGGGAAGGCATTTCCTGCCCACATGCTATCTTGTTAAATGGTTAGATTCTTTCATCTTCACTTACGCTCTCTGGATGTGCAAGCATTAGTTTGTATTTATCAGCTGTTGAGTTTGCTGATACAAAAGCTGCCTATACATTTTGCACTATTTATACTTTGTGTGGGCTCTTGAAAACGTGACCCTCTGTGGAAAGATCTGCATCATAAAGCTGTTACTAATACAGCTAATACAGGGACTGGAGAATTTTTTAAATCTAATTCTGAGTTTTGTTTTATACACAGAGATCCTGAGAAAGAATTGAAGGGAAATAAAATAGAATATGGAAGAACTTTATTTTTTTGGTAGGAAATCATGCTGGGTTTGGGTAGAAAATCAGATGTTTGCCTTGCAGAGTCACATGAAGACTTGTTCTCAGCCACTGCATGAAGACACCTTTGGTGGACATCTGAAGGTTGGTTTAGCTCAGATTGCTGCTATGGAAATCACCCGGGGAAACCACAGAGACAACAAAGCTGTGATCCGATATTTGCCTTGGCTTTACCATCCTCCTTCTGCAATGCAACAAGGGTGAGAATGCTTTTCCACAAAAGGGAGTACTGACTGGACTAGAAATCATCACAAAATTCTGTGTTTATTGCCAGATTTCATAGATAAGACCCCCAGTAGTGAATGGTGGCAGTGGGACATCGAAACAGCTGGTCAGCAGCTCCCTGATCCTTAACTGAGGAGTTTGTCAATGTAATATTTAAAGTATATGCCAAAGGGACAGTGGAGTTAACTTCAGTGGCTTGACTGGAGTTAACCTGGAAATTATCTTGATTCTTGATCAAGATGCAGACAGTGAAAAGCACAAAGGCACTTGGTCAGTCCTAGAATTACAGAAATTTTGGTAATGATAGAGAATACAACAGGAAATGGCCTTTGAAATTATGGAGTACAAATGAGTGAGGGCTCTTAAGTGTATGTCTATTGAGTGATGATAAAAATACTAACGTCATCTGTGATGTGAGAAATCCTGCTCAAGACCTGTTTTTTTCCCTTTTCACTGTGAGAAATCCTGATGTGCAGTGCTTTATCTTCTGAAAGAAGGGAGATGCTGTCCCTTGTCTTACCATGACAACAAATGAGATGTTTTGAGCCTAGGCCATTGGACTATGTTCCAACAAACCTGTATTCTTGTCTCACCTTTGTCCCGGACTACCTGCCCAGCATTCTGGGGACTAAGCTGCTTAGGCTCCAGTCCTGTAGGTACATCTGCATGTACGTTTATGTGTAGCATATGTGCTTTTGGAAATATGGAGTGGTTATCTCCTTGTGCTTTAGTTTCTTACATGTAAAAAAAGGAACATATGTTCTGATTGAAGATAGTGAATTCCTTTAAGATCCTATGGGTACTTGAGGAAGTGCATTGTATCAGAGTTTATTAAAAAACATAAATTTATGGAATGCCTCTTGGATGATATGAGTCCTTGACAGGCAAGATGACACCAGAAAAATGCTCTTCCTTTTTAGATTATATAGGGACATTGCTTTGCAATTAAACATTGCACTAGATGGTGGTTGAATACAAAAAAGCATGTAGCAAAAAAACATGGTCCTTGTCCTCAAAGACACAATCCAAATGTGCAAGGAGAGGCTAAAGAAAAGAGAAATTAACTCCACTGTACCAAAGGAGAAGTGGAATAGAGTGGAGGTAAGGCAGCTGTGTGCTGTCAGGGGAGCTTAGAGGAGCATTTCCACTTGGGCAATCCTTCCCTTTCTGTGATACCTGTGTAAAAAATCACTGTGTATGGAAGCAGTGAATCTGTGAGTCTTTTAGCCTTTTATCGACACTGTTTCTTAGACCCACCGAATATCTTCAATTGACTTGTTAATGATATGTCAAGTCTGCTAAGTTCTATGTGGTCTCAGTCTTCCCAAGCTGTACCAATGATCTGTGCCTGCAGCACACTGAGACTGCATCTGCCAAATGTGCTTAAGGAGACTCCGTATTTTGGGAAAAGCCAGAAAACTTAGTATCATTGTAAAATCTGCTCTTTCTTGACAGGCCCAAAGAGTTCATAGAATGTGTCTCACACATTCGTTTGCTGTCCTGGCTACTTCTGGGGTCTCTGACACACAATGTTGTCTGTCCAAATTCTCCATCATCTTGCATGCCTATTCCACTGGATGCGGGCTCACAAATTGCTGACCACCTTATTGTTATTCTCATTGGGTTTCCAGAAAGATCAAAGGTAAGGGATTCTGAAGAATTCTTTACGTGGAGAGCTGCTATTATGTACTGGCCTTATTGCAAACAGTTATTTTTTGTAAGAAAAATGGGGGGATAAAACCTTAATACAATCTGGGACTTAGGGAAAGAAATCTCTGTACAGTTTTTCATACAGAGCTGCCTCTGTATGCATGGGAAACTGAAGAAATCACTACAATTAAGTCTGAAGTTCAATGATTTCAAAGTATCTCAGCACAGAATGAGGAAGAAAAAATTGAATTCCAAATTGAAGCTTTAGCAATCCCTTAGACCATCTCTGTAGCAAATCTCTCAGAAAGTCATTTATTCTAGTTGTATAGTTGGACTGGATAATTTGTAAATAATTTTATGATCAAAATAATTACAAACAGTGATGATTCAAGTACAGCTTTTTTCTCAAGGTGCTCAGGACAAGAAGAATTATTGCAGATTATAAGACATTTGTGACAGTAGTTTAACACAAATATAGCAGCAGTCTTTGACACAACAAGGTTTTTATTAGTGACAGAAGCAGAATGATTACACATTTATCTTGTACGTAAAATCCTCCTTCCTTTCCCTTCACCCAGCCAAGACACTGGTGCTTCCCATTCATTTCTTTGGCCTGTTTTTGCTCTTTCAAATACCTCTTTCCAGTTACCAAGCAACCATTGCAATGTTTGGTGCAGTCATACTGCCACAGAACATGAATTCCTGTTGCACTTGCAAACTGAGAAAACATCTCTGGCCAGGAGCATTTTTGTTGTAAGGAAGTAGTTGATGTCCAGCACTCCAGGAGGCTCAGACACTATGATATATAAAATGGATTAGCAAAGAGCCACGCTTGAGTATGCAAAATGAATTCTCTGTTTCAAAACTTATTTTCTTCGACTGTTTCATTGTGGCTGTGAGCAGTCCCAGCAAAGTAGAAATGGATGACAGATTAACAGGACAGATGTAAGATCGTGTATTTTGTGTGATAGCTGTCCTTTCAGGTGATCAGAAGATGAATGACTTAATCCAGCAGCATTTCTGGAATGCAGTCCTATGTGCCAGAGCCTTCAGGCCTTCCACGTATTGCAGTGCAATTTTCCATCAAGAAGGTCTCAGAACTAGTCCTTAATACCTGTTTTGCAAAACTAACCTTCTTTTAGAGGGACTGACCTTAATGCCATATGCATTGCATGGGAGAGTGCTTGCAAATGCAATTTTTAATCTGTAAAACTGAACCTATTTTTTAAACATGGAGAGGATGTTATCAAGTGCATTTGACTTACTAGCTCCTACTGGGAGGGAAATACAGGAAAGGGAGGGGCAAGACTGCACAGTCTTGGGATGCATGATGGAGGAGTTTTTTGAGAAAGCCTGTGTGCTGTATCCCAATACACTGACTTAAATAAACATTTTCTTCTGTTTTCTGTTTCTGTACAGACATCTGTTCTGCACATGTGTTCCCTCTTCCATGCGTTTATATTTGCTCAGCTCTGGACAGTGTACTGTGAACAAACAGCAGTAGCTCCGACAGTCCAGAATCAGAACGAATTTAGCTTTACAGCAATCCTTACGGCCCTGGAGTTCTGGAGCCGAGTGACACCCAGCATCCTCCAGCTAATGGCACATAACAAAGTGGTGAGTCAGGTGCTGCAGCCAGATTTAGTACAGATAAAACTCAGAGGGGCCTTGGCTCTGCTTCAGTGTTTCAGTGGAATACAACAGACTATGAATAACATCATTAAGTGACTGATGCTTTGAGAAATTAAAGGGATAGCTAATTAGTAGTGGTTTTAACCTCACAGTGGGCCTGAAACAGGATCTAGCCAGGATCTCTGTGAAACGGAACCAAGAGCTAGAGTTGCTGCTTGTTGGATTAAGAGCTCCTTGAGTCAGGTCTGATCATATATATATTCCTGCTCTTAACCATGGTCTGTTTTTTATCTGACTCTGCCTTACAGCAGCGGTGAAGTGTTCTAGGATAATTCTGTGAATATCCATTTGATTAATTTTTACCATGTGCTGGTGAAAAAATACACAACTGCTGACAATTGTCTACTCATAACTACCCAGAAAGTCATGACAGGTCAAAACCTTTTAACTAAGACATTAACTAGTAGCTCTGGCTCTGGAGAGCCTGATGTTAGTTTTGAGTGAGAAACATTATTTATACATGGCCCAGTCCTCTAAGTCAGGTGCTCATAAGATTTGGGTTTTTAAGGTTTGGTGCTTTCAAGGTTTTTCATTCTGTGTTTAGATTTCCTTTCTTTCTTTCTCTCTCTCTCTCTCTTTCTTTTTTATCTTTTTAATATAGACCTGCTATCTCTATGCAAATTATTTTAGGAAATTCCCCTTGCCCCTTGTGGAACACCTACCATCCCAGGCAGGCATGGACCTTGTCCTTTTAGTTGGCATTGCATGGGCTGCACTTGAACGTCTCTCAGCCAATTACTATTTTCTTATGTCTTGTCCAAATCAGGCAAGGACAACCTAAAGCTGTCTTTAGGTGATATTTTAGCCTCTGACATCTAGTGAGGTCTCTGTGATTCACATGCCACTGCTGGGAACAGTAGTTCATGAAACTCTCTTTGAAGAACTGGGAAGTGTACATAACGTTTCTAACCAGCCAGTTGTTTAGTCAGACACAAAAGCCTCTTGTCAAGCCTTAGGACAAGAATATGACCTGGAAGTCCCAAGTTCCAGTCCTTATTCTGAAAGTATATAATTATGTGGCTTTAGTGCAAGTTATTAAGCTCTCAGCCTCAGCTATTGCTCTGTGAAATGTAGATAATAATACTTGCCTGTCTCACGGGGGTGTTGTGAGGTTAATTACTTAGTGTTTGTGAAGCACTTTGAAGATGAAAAGCACAACATAAAAGCTAAGTTTATTATTATCGAGGGGAATTTACACATAGTTTAGACAGGAACTGTAAATACTCACTGCTGGCTCAGGGTGTTTGTCTTGTATCTATGAATTTACACAGTATAAAACATAAAAAACTGTCTACTACCAAGTAACTGATATTTGCATCTGTCATAAATTGTGGTACAAAATGGAAGAATTACAGACTAGCTGTCAGTTCAAAACAATAAATTGACTTTTGATGGGCGATAAAAAGATGGGGTTTGTGAGTATGTTAATTTTCAAAGATTCAATAAATAAAAATACCAATTTCTGACACACGGATTGATGAGAACTACACAGTAAAGACACGAAAAACAATTTATGATGTCTGAAGAGAACAAAACTGAAGGAAACTTGGTTTGATGTGTGATACGAATTAAAATACATCAAGCACTTGAAATATTTAACAGATAGATGTGATGTTACCACATCAAGAGTAAACTAAATAAAAAATGCCCCATATGTGCTCATGTAATATTTAATCTTGTATGTGAGTGGTTAATAAATGCACATCTAGTGATCCAGTATAACTGCTCAGCAAATACAGGAAGATTCTTTTTAAAAACTGTTGGCTTACCTGACTGCATTGTTGTGCTGGACACTAACTTGGTTTTGTGTTTGATTTTTTTCCCCAGATGGTGGAAATGGTGTGCCTGCATGTGATTAGTTTAATGGAGGCTTTGCAGGAATGCAACTCTACTATCTTTGTAAAGGTAGGCGTACCATACCGTGAATATTTAGTTAATGATGTTGCCTGACTATTGTGGTTTCTAAAAATACTGTCCTCTCTTTCCCCTCCCGCTGAGAAAAAGAAAGTGGAAGAAACTGAAGTTAAATGATAATGCAGAAATAAAACCTAGCAGAGCATAATGAAAAATAAAATCTCTGACCAGAGACCAGACCATAAGCTCAAATTTGAGTTCTCCTGATTTTTTTAAAAGGAACATCTAATCTACTTCCTCTTTCCATTGTTGCAATGGTCTTATTCCTCTAATTGACATAACTATGTCACTGACTTTGAGAACCTCTCGCTAGTGTCTGAATTTTCAGCCATCTTTTAATCATCATAGGTGCTTTGCAGATCACCTCGGTGTTCTGACCCTCACATTTTTAAGTAGATAACAAAAACTTTGTGCCACAGTGGTTTTCTAGTTATTATATGTGTATGTGTTGGGTTTTTTTTGGAATCAGTGGTCAGTCTCCCATGAGTTACCACAGTGTTTGCAGAACAGATTCCCAAAGGATTGGCATAGTCTCACAAACATAAATAGATTTTACTAGCCTCTTTTACACGTTTCCCAGTGCGTTATTCTGAAGAGAGTTTTCACATAAAACACAAGTAAATCAAGCAGTTAATATAGTTCTTCTGTTGCCATAAAGGAAACTTCTGTTGCTTTACTACAGTCGTTTATGATCCAGCAAGAATTGAAAATAAAGTAGCTAAAATTGAAGGTCTTTATGTCAACTGGCATGAAAGCATTCACATTCACTGTGAAAATACAGGTTCATGGTCAGTAATGGCTTGATTCACTACAGAAATTCTGTCACTAAGGGATGTTAAAGTGATTATGCCTGTCCCTGGCAGACATATGGGCTTCTCTTTCAGGCAGTCCAGGATGTTCAGAATTTGACAAGGATGAAGAATGGCTTTAAAGCTGTGAAAAGAGAGGCCTTTAGGGCCAAATCCCTGTCACAATTCAAATGAATGCTTTCAAGGGGGTTATATTTGAGAGTATATATCAATACTATGCTAAATCAGGTTAAAAGAACATTGTTGCTACTACAAAATCAAGCTCATAAAACTGTGAAGCTCAGAGTTAAGTTGCTAAGCTTTCATATTTAGTGCATGGGAGATGGAAGAGAAGAATCTGGGTGACCAAATCTCCTTTACTCAGCCCTAAAGTGAAATCCTGCAGGAACAATATACATACATGATAGTCCTTTAGGATTTGTTACGATTTTTTTTATAACTAAGTAATTATAAAAATACTTATTGTAGGTCTGAAAAGTGCCATGATATAGATAAAGACTTACTGTATTTTTGAAGTCCTTCAAAGACACAGTGGTGCAAAGCTTACACAGGAACCAGTGAGCACCTCCTCTATAATTTAAAAAAAATCAGATTTGAGACTGTGTCTTCTTCAGTGGCTGTGAAGTAGATCTGAACTTTGTTCCTCCTACTTCAGAAGTCTGCAAGGATGACAATTCTTTGATAATTAGATGACTTGGCCCTTTTTTGGTTGCTTATTTTATTCTAGACAATTTTGTGTTGTGTTTTAAAGGTTTTTATTTCTTTTAATTTAGATATAATTCTTTCAAACAAGGTGTAGTTTTCACTGAAGGAAGGGACATAGTGTAGTGAGAGATATTTTTTATACAGAACATTGTTAATACTTTCAGAGATTCATTCAGCAAAATTAATAATTCCCAATGATTTTCTCTTGGAACAGAGCACAGTAGCACTGATAAATACTGACCATTTATCATTCATATAATGATGTTTACTGCAGTGTCTTTTATTCCATTTAAGGATTCAGGTGCTGCAAAAACATATTTTGTTAATGAAGCCATGACAGGATTCAACACACACATATTATTAATGCACCAAAAGGAGAAGGTGGTGCGTGTCATATGATGCCAGGCAGTTTATGGGATAGCTATCCTGAGTGGTCACTTTATGTATGACAAGGGAGGGGAAATTATGTCATAAAACAAGAGAGAAAGAGATGACATAAACAATTCATCTCTCCTTCACTGAAAGAAGGGCTTTCTTTATACCTGAGATAAGCACTCCTTCATCTCCTCCTTGAGTTGGTGCTGTGAGGTTTCCTCCTCCTGGCACCCTTGGCCTGTGCTACTAAATTAAGCTCACACTGACAGCATTGAGACACGTCTTGATTACTTCCTATGATCTTTGGGCTATTCCACGTATTCACAGAAAATATTTTTTGGATCTGTTATTAGACTATCTTTACCAGTCTTCTGAAGAAAACAAAGTTGCTTTCCTATGAAAATATTTCAACCATTATGCATTTATTCTTCTTACTAAGTTGCAGTGATTGATTACATATATATATTTATATATACACACGTTTGCCCAGATGCATATATACCCACATATATATTTAATTCTTTATATATTCCTCTGAGGGGAAGCATTCTGCTTTAGGAGGGCTTAAATGAAAGTGTTCAACTTTTCTCCTGTTTTTTTCTGTCAAAGGAACTGGGAAACTGGCCATCTCAGAATAGCCATTGGTGATGGGGACCAGCTCCTTGCTGATCACATCTTTGTCTGACCATCAAATCTATCTCGGAGGAAATTGGGAGCCTACAGTAAAGACAGGAACAGCTCAGCAAATCACAAGGCCTTTTGCAGAGACCCAAGGGTTTTAGGCAGCTCTGGCAGCTGCTGGGGAGCTTTCTAGAGAACTGGGCAGGCACCAGAGTTGGGGAGCCAGAACAGCACAGTGTTCTACAACCTGGTTTCCATCAAAAATTGCACTGGAATCAGCATAATTCTGTTGAAAATATAAACTCAAAAAAATTGACAGTGTCTGACAGCACTCTGTTCTTCCAGCTATTCTAACTAGCTTTATGTATTCTTCCTGGGTGAGGAAAAGGTGGGCTAGGGATTAGTTAATAGAACTCAAGTGCTTCAATAAAAATGTCTTCTTGTCTCACTTATCTGTCTGGCAGCTGTAGCACTTGAGGTTTTGCCTGCTTGTGCCTCCAGCCGAATGTTTCGTTTTCCTAAATGTGTCCAGATCCTGGAATACAGAAGAGGTGCTGGAGGACAAAGATCTGTATCTAACCTTAGACTACTCCATAAGAGATATCGATACAAGCTATTTTCCATGAGTGTCCTTTATAGTCAGTGGAGATAAACAGTATTTTTGGACATGATTCATCTTGATCTATTTTAGATACTTGCTTTGGGACAAGATGAACTGGATGTAAAGTGCTTAATTCTCTCAGCTGGCTGTAAAAGTTGTCCAGTGAATTGGTTTAGATGCAGAGGGGTATCCAAAGTTTTCTACCTAGATTCCCTCCTTGCTTGATGTACTTCTGACACCAGTCCTGTCACCACTGGCTATTTCCACAGAAACTTCATCTATGCTGGATGAAATTTTCAGTGGCATTTTGTCGATGGCACTGGGGCACAGAGCATGGCTTCTCAGTACACTTGCATGTTCCTTCCTCACCAAGAAACACATCAGTGGTCACTGCATCTTATTAAGCACTTCATTAGTGTGAGAGCCCCCAGAAGGATGTCCAGAGCTCACATCTGCATCTGGCTGCATTCCAGCTGTTTTGGTATTCATCTGTTTGTAAATGCTGAGGTTTGACTATGGTTCTTCATGTGGCAGACTTAAGTAATGAGTCCTGACACAGCTGCATATGATTCTCCAGCAAAACAGCCCTGAAATTGAAACAATTATCATTCCTTGCACAAGGGGAACTGCACTTTATCTAATGTTGTCAATAGTGATTAGGTTTAACTTTCAGCTTGCGGAAGCATAATTGGCAAATTGGAAATTTTAATGCTGTTTGGCGGAACATTTTAGAACAGTAACCTCAGTGGTTAAATTAATATTAGAAAACATGAATACTTTTGCTAGAAATGCCTCTCAGTCTTCCATTAGCTTGTCGTGTTACACTTAGTCAGAAGTTAAGTTCCCTAAAGAGCAGGATTCTGAAATACGTACCAGTCCAGTAACAGCTGACAGATTTGCAGAGTTCCTCCCCTTGTTGTTCTGGATAGTTTTTACCTGTGCTCCCAGGCCTAGAGAATATCTTATATCCTGCAGGGAAGCCCTGCTGTGACTCATGCCTATAAAATGCTTGTTACCATTAAATATATGGCCTTTTATAGGAACTTGTGCTGCATGGTTTTTTTCAGTTCTTGATGTATACCTTTTCTGTGTTTACTCCAGTACTGCTCACCTGCACATACAGAAACCCCCTCACAAGAAAAATAAGAAGTGATTTTCTTCAACAAGTTTTTATTCTGTACTCTCATCATTGCTTTTAGGTGATTCATACAGCTACCAACAAGTTACCTCTTTACCTTCTTTACCTCTGAGAGTTATCATCCCCAAAACATATGCATCATTTAAAAATAACCACATTTTCAGATTTGTGGTTCAGATTATGTCAAATCAAATGGCTAAATGCATTAGATATATCCTTCTCTGTCTCACCGGAACTGGAGCATGTTTACAGTCACTTGTATAATAACAAAATACACCTCTCTTCTTACAGCTCATACCAATGTGGTTGCCAATGATACAGTCAAACCTCAAGGTAAGTTGTTTCTAGTACCTTATCCTTCTAGTGTTATACATTCCTGTGAATTCTGGAAAATCACTAAGATGTGATCTCCAAACTCTCTCAAAAGAGACTGTTGTAGTGAATCCAGATGAAGGTCTCGAGTGTGAACATACAGGGCATCACTGGCTGAGATACTTGCCCTGTAATCAGTACTGCTCTCCTTTTCCCTTCTGAAACACTTTCCTCTCACCCAGTTCTGCATCAGGGCCTTTCCTCACTGTTTACTGAGATTGGTTGTTCCCTGATCTGTGGTTTTCTTGATGTCTTAGGCTTGGGAGTCCCCTGACAAATCAGGATTGGGACTCTTGACTCAGGAGATAGATTTGGGCTCTAAAGCAGATTTTGCAGGCCTTGGGTAACACTGTGCCAGCTGGCCCTCTTCGTAAGAGAGAGCAAGATGGATCGGTGTGGTTTGAGTCAAGAAAAATTTGGTGAAGAGAATAAAAGTTGTGGAGTTGGTCTCAGTAAGGAGTTGTTTGTGTAAGCACATTTGCCTTCTGTGGCAGCACTACAGTGCAGGATGTGGAAGAAGGAAACTTGACCCTGGGGCAGTGTAAGAACTTTCCCTGGCCAACCACCAATACCCTTCACAGTGCTGTATTAAAGAAAGAAGCTGAATGTCTTGCATTATTTCAACAGCATTTGTCTGCTGGACTACAGCTCCGCCTCCAAGCCATCCAGAGCAATGTCAACCACCACAGCCTACGGATGTTACAGGGGTCAGGGCAAATGAACAACAGCTCATCTGTGCTCCGCAAATGGCTCCAGTGTACCCAGTTTAAAATGGCTCAAGTAGAAATTCAGTCATCAGAAGCTGCATCTCAGTTTTATCCTTTATGATTCATGTAATTTGTTCCAAAATATTAATTTTTTAGCCTAGCAATAACAGAGTTAGCGCTGTAAAAGACCTTTTGTATAAGTCAATATACAGAGTATATACTGTGTCTATACTTTTTAGCCTAGGACAGATTGTGAAAATGCTTATAATGGGTGAAGCGAAGAGCCTGATCCTGCCAGTTTATAATTATAGTTACTCAGGATCAACAGGTTCTAAGTCTGCATTCATAAACACGTATTTGGAGGATTGTACTCAGATCTATCGCACTGTACATATCTCTCTCATCATTGAAATATCTTGTTCTTAAATGTTTCTTTACATTATTTTTGAAGCTAAAGACAAAAATCACTTTTCTTTATCTTCTATTTTTTTTAAAAATAGAATTGTGGGTATTCACAAACATGGAAATGCTATGTTGCTATTTTTTTGACAACAACAAAAGCAAACTGGGTTTTTAGGAACCTTTATAGGAGTTTTTAGGGGGGAGTATTTTTTTTTTTTAGATTCACAGCTGGCAATGCAATAAAATCTGTCACTATAAAACAGTGATGTTCTAATGAGGCTTTTTGTCATCATCTTCTGGGAAAACAGCAGCTTGTAAGGAGAGTCATTATGAAGTGCACTTAGAAATTAGGTTGTTAAACTGTGCCAATTCATTTGTCTTCTTTTTTCAGTATGTTTTCCAAAACTGCCAAGTCTGATTTATTATTCTTAGAAATACTGCTTTTACTTCATTGATCCTCTACTGCTCTTCTTTGTAGGTTTCATAGAAGCCTCTTTAATTTTGTGACAACTGTATCGTATTCTTCTGTCAATACTTGTATACAGTGCAATTAAAAATTGATATCCCAGATCTATTCTTGTTGATGTTTACAGAATTTGTGTTGCAGACTTCAAGAGGAGCATGATTGGACCTGAAGATTTGCATAATGGTATTTACAAATCCTAGCATTTGCATACTGTTGTATTAAACATGATGTTTAATGACAGATGGATTTTAATATCATTAGAGGATTCAGACAAAGCCCATTGGAATCTAAGGAGAATCAATTAACTCACTGGATTTTACGTAAAATCTTGAAAGCATCATGATTTACCACCTCTTGTAATAAATACTTAAATCTGTGCTATCCCAGTGGTGTTTTCTGTCTTTATTCTGTAATGCACTGATTAGAAGAATAACAAACATTAAGTTGTATATTAGAATGATATTAAATCCCTAGTCCTGATTAGCACTCTCAGAATCTGCCTAAGTCCATCTCAGGTTTTGTGAAGGGTCAGTCTTTCCTCACTGCATTTACTAAAAGAAGAAGGGAAATGTTTGCAGATATGCCATTAAAGTACCCTTATGCTTTACAAAAATAACCAAAACTAAAACTCACCAATGAAACAAAGAAAAGACAATAAAGCATATGCTAGCTTGCTTAAAATATGCCCCTCTCTGTGTTTTCGGTGGAGTGAGATTGATTTGGCTTTCCTTCCTCTCAGATTCACACACTATAGACTCTAAGCTTAAATGGCAAAGGCAGCATTCAGTACTTCAGCCTCTTCCCTGTCCTGCATAACCAAGTGCCCTGTCTTATTCAGCAACAGGCCCCAGTCTTTCTTTTGTCCCCTATGTACTTATAGAAGCCCTTCTTTTTGGCATTCCTTGCCAGGTTCAAATACTGCTAGGCTTTAGCTTTCCTAATTTTATCCCTGGATGAATGGACAATGTCTCTGTATTCCTTCCAGAATACCCATCCTTGCTTCCGCCATCTGTATGCTTCCTTTTTGTGTTTCAGTTTGGCCAGGAGCTCTTTGTTTGTCCACGTGAGTCTCCTGTTGTTTTTGTCTGACTTTCAACTCATTGGCATTATCATGGATGAGTGTTTTAGGTCACTCAAAAAATTCCCAGCAAAGTGAAAGTTGGCAAGGTCCACTCTCCTACTTACTAGATGACTAAAGCGCACAGAGAAAAATTGGACTAAAATTAATCAATCAATCATTCTAAAACTAAAATCAACATAAAATGGTCTATGTGGAGGCTGGGGATGGAAAAAGGGAAGGATAAAAAGGAATGAAGGACACCCTCCTGTTGAGTCACAAGGGTTCAGAGTGGACCCCTTGACAAACTGAGTCTGAGACTTGAACAACAGTGTTTAGGCCTAAAGGTTTTAACAGCACTTAATCAATAGCCTAATTTAAACAATTTAACAAAAGATTCTATAGAATTTACTGAAAACACAGTAACTCGCTTAGATGCTTGTCATACTTATGTGCCTATAACATACTTAAGAGTCTGAGAGAGCAACATTGTCACCGGTGGAAGTGGAAGGCTTAGACTATTAAGAAGCCCTCCTGTTGAGTCAGGAGGTGCAGAAGGGACTCCCTTGCTTTCTAAACCCCTTCTCTGAGAGGAGTCTCAGTGCAGCTGAATCCAGTTTTTGCCTTGGATTATGGCAATGGTTTAAATGTAAGGAATTACAGAGGTGTGATTGAACCACTTTGCTCTGCAGGTTTTAATGATTGGCAAAATGAGAATATTTATATAAAATGAATAATTTATTATTACAAATGATCAGACAAATGTCTTAATCAGAATGATTTACTACACAATATAAAAAGCTAAAAATCTACTAGTAGTATAGTATGATAGGATACTGCACTATATTGAAACAAGAAGCAATTATATTTAAAGCTAGCAAAAAGAAATAATTACTAAGTAGAGATTTGATATAACTCACCCAATACCAATGCTCATGGGGAGACCTCTTTCTCTCAGCCTCACGGAGTATCCTTAGAGGGCGTCCCCAGCCAAGGGAGGAATCTCCACACACATGCCCCTAGAAGGGTTATGTCAGAAGAACCTGACTGTATGGAAGAGGGCTGGACTTCTATAGTATAAAGGGATACACTGGTAGTCGCAATTTGCAAGCCCACAGACTGGCTTATCTGTCAAATCCTGCTTCAAAAGCAGGATGGTTTTGGCATAATTCATCACCAAGACAGCACCCTGCTGCCAGCAGTTGAACTTGCATGATAGCTTGCATGATAGCTTGTATAGTTTGCATTCTCTGATAGGATTTTAGATCTTACCAGGGTGGGGCTATCCTGCCACAAACTATGTTCATAGTACATTTGCTACAGGCACTTCTTTGCTCACGTGCAAAATGCTGATTTTGTGATCCCCAAGTTCTTTGTTTACAGAGCCTGTCTGTCACTCCCTCACAGAGGTGCAGTACCAAACTAATTGGTAGGCAATTGGAACTTTGGCCTTTTGGCAAAAAGGAACTGTGGTCTGTGTTTTTAGTGGGACTGCTTCCATTCCTGGGCTGTGTGTTCGTGGTTGTGTCTGCAACACAGGTGATAACTTTGCTGGGTAACCACATAAGTAGGGCTCAGGTTCACTCTTGTGGGGCCTGGGGTCACCCTTGTGAGTCGGAAGTGCTATTGGACTCCTAAAAGTGGGACATGGAGGAGAGAGATATTTCTGTGTTTTGATGTGCAGTGACCAGGTGAATCTGAAAGACAACTGAAAGGCAAGAAGAAGGAGGGAATATGAGGCCCTTGGGTGTCAGGTGGGTGAGCTCAGGTGGGTGCAATGGGAACTGTGGAAACTTAGAAGATGAGGAAATGATTTGCAGGGAAGAGCAGAGCCTGAGAAAATTTGTCTTTAAAACTGACTTCTGGAAAGGAAACTCTATGATCAGGCAGCTCACTCAGTAGATAATGCATGTAGACAACACGGCATAAGTACTTTCCTTGCCTGGCAAAATCTCTGCTTCAAAACATCTAGTGTTCAGACTGGCAAAACACAGAATGAATGCAAATACAGTAGTGGGTAGTTATTAAAATTAAACATTAGCCAAAACCAGACCTGCTGAATCCACGTCTGTAACTAAACACTTTAAGCCTTTGTGGGAATTGAGATTTGGTTTCAGCTCTGCGTTTACAGATAAGAGCTGGTCACAGAATTTACTTCCATGTTTGAACATAGGGTTTAGTATGTATCTGTCACTAATCATAATTAATATGGTTCTTATGGAGCTGTTATGTGTAGGCAAATTCAGAGCATAAGTATAAATTGAGAAGCTGCTTTAGCATAGAGAATACAGCCTGGAAGATGGTATGACCAATGATTAGGGGTGTGTTCACTAATAATAACAAATAACATGGCGCTTGGCCAGATAGGTATGCTTTAACACTTCATGAAAATCTCTTAAGTGCACTCTAGGGATGTTCAGAAGTACAGAAATCTGCATTAGTAGTTTTTTAAAGCACTGTAAAATATATCTTTACAGTGCCTGAGGTCAATATACAACTCAAGTGAGTCACTCACATTAAGTCTCTGAAATAGCCTAGAGCATCAATTCTTTATATTCTGTAGGAAGATTAGGAAGTAAACATTTGGTGTTCCCTGAAAATGCTACCAAATAGCAGAGGCCAATCTTTCTGCTCTGCCACATTCCCATCACGGCTGTGTTCCTGGGTGTGTGTCACTAGGAGCAGAATCTATCCTCTGTCTGATTGTAGAGAGCTGCCATTTAGGAACAGCATTTAGTCTCCTATTGCAATAAGCTGCTTAAATCAACGCCTGTTGCCAGGCCTGACCTGGTAAAGGAATCGATTTACTGTGTGCTGAACTGTGAAATTTCCAACACAGGGCACTTAGGATGAAGTGATGGTTAAAACCCTACACCTGCCACAGCGTGTCCTGCTGCTGGGTTACATAACCCATGTCCTGAGCACGAGGTTAATGTCTACGTGAGCATCTTAGTGCTTTCCTCTGCCTGTCAAGAAAGCCATGGCCTGAGCTACACACAGGGTCACACAAACAGAGGCATTTGCAGCACATTAGTTACTATCTACATACATGCCTTACCTCATATGTAATGTTTCTGCAACGTGTCATTACAGCCATGGCAGCTCAAAGGCCCTAAAAACACAGTTGGTTTCCTGTCTTTGTTTTCCATGCTGTGACAGCAGTGACTGACGAACATTCTGAGATGGAAGATGTCTTGGAACTCTGGGCTGTACAGCCTCCTTTCAGCTGGATGAAGAGTACCAGAGCCCAGGGCTGTTTGTCTTTGCTAGCGTGTCCTGGAAAGGAGCTCTGCAGCCAAGAATCCTCTGCTGTTCCCCCAGCTGCATGCAGCTCTGGGAGAGTTCTAGCCACAGGTTTTGACTCTTTCAGCAAGGCTAAAGTCTCTGTTTTTTCAACAGGATCTGAATCTTGATTGCACAAGAGCCATTTAGTCAACAACGTGGGTCTTCATCTTAGCAGTCTGCCTAAAGTCAGGCAGAGGCAACAGCATTAGTTTGTTGGGCTTGATGCAAATTTGAAAAGAAGGGCTCTGCATTTGTCACTTGATTTATAACTCTGAATTACTCTATCCACTTCTGCCTCTCCCTTCTGAACATAATTTCAGCTGGAGGCTGAGCATCAAGGCACAGCAGTGAGAATTGTAACTGGAGGGGAAGGTATCTTGGTGCTCTCCAACTGCAGAGGGATCAGGAAGAGAACCTGAATCCATCCTTGGCGTTGTCCTTCCCAGGGCTTGCCGGTGGGGAGTCAGTGGCCATCACTGGAAATGCCTCTGGTCAGATAACAGAAGGCCACGGGAGGCCTGAGACGCCTCGTGAACCGCTGTGGTGCCAAAGTCCTGCAGCTGGGAACTGGGGGGCTTTCAGCTATCGCTGTGGGTGGTTTGTGTGTCACAACATGCGCAAGGAGCAGGAGGTGGTGAAGAGCTGGCAGAGCTTGGGAAGGGTGGCTGGGAAGGGTTTCTCATATATAGTTATGAAGAAGCATTAACACTGAAAAGCAGAACCCATGACTCAGTCACTGGAAGTCTAGATCATGAATTATTTTCCAGTATTTTGTTGGATTTGATAGATACCACAGGGCTTTCAGACAACTGCTTTTGAGCCTTCTGTGCACTGCCCCAGGTAACCCGCTCTGACACTGCATTTAACCAGCTCCCCATCAAACCTGACAAGCCATGACTGCGAGCCGGGAGGCTCCGAGTTTGACAGACACAATCTAATGCTAGGTCAGTTTTCTCAATGTATAATTCAGCAGCAGGGCAACCTAACTCTTAAGCTGTTCTACTACTTTGAATCCTTTCAAAAAGGTACAATAGCACGCCTGTGAAGTTTTACACACCACATAAAAATTTTATAGGTAATAGATCTTTTAGACAAGTTAGCTTTTCTGCCAGCTCCACTACTTTCATGTGAAGTCAAATTGATTGGGGGGAAGTTCTTTACAAAAGCTTTGCTACACCTGTGAATCCTTGCCATGCAGGAAAAGTGTCAGTAAAATAGAATATAAAGTACTATCACTAAAGGAAATAAATAAATTATTAAAACCGTTGCCTCTTTTGCACTTGTGAGGAAATCCTGGGTACATGGTGTTTATTAGTGATATCCAAAGCAAGCACAAATTGGCAGCCATGTAGTGAAATGTACAGAGAGGCACGATTTGTACCTGTTACAGATCAAACCCCATATTCATAGCTCAGGAGGAGCAGGGATTGATACAGTGAAGCAACCAAGCACCACAGCAATATGTGCTTCAGGTGCTAGTCGATTCCAGGGAGGTGTCAGATTAAAGTGCTAAAGTGATGCAGCCATGAGCTGATCTTCCTCCAGCTGCACTTATTCAACACCAGGTTTTGCCATCATTGTAGAATCAACTGTATTAACTGTACTGAATAAAGCATTTGTCAAGCCTTTCAATAACATATAAAATCATACATTTTCCTCCCTGAAGATCACCACCCTGAAGATACTGATCTGGCTGAAATGCTGGATGTTCATCTGCTGTAAGTGCGTGTCATTGAATAACAACAGTCCAGACAGGTTTCCAAGCTTTCCTAGGAAGAGCATTACAGGACCATATTATTTTCCCAACTTATTTTGTTAGGTCAGCTTTCAAATTTAACAGAGTTTCTTTCCTTTTCCCTGAACCAGACCCTGTATCAGTCCCAACAACGTTTTTGCCTGGATCCCAGTTAGAACTTTATTAGCCCATCTCCAATGATTTTTTTAAGATCCATTAAGAGTTGTCAGGGTGATAAAAGTTGTATAAGCCAGAAAGAAAATATGCTTCCTGCCGATTTTATGAAATTTACTTATCCATCCCCAGCATTTACAGATAAAAAGTTCCACAGAGAACTTCAGAACCTTTTCAGCAGCAGTATTTATCTGTTTCATTGTAGCTACTTTAATATTTTCTAACATTTCTGTCAAACTGAATTGCAGCTGATTCACCTAATGTGTACTAATTTGCAGATTAATTCTATTAACTGAATTAGGCTTAACTGATCTGCATTGTCCAATTATTCATCTGACTCACCCATCCACAGACAGGAGGACTAGCCTCAATGGGCTATTGTTCTATTCTGTTTGAATTACAAAACAGCTGCTTGTTTTCCCCAGCTGTGAGGCTGAGATCAAACATTAGGGCTGCTGAAGATGCTTCTCTTCAAATGAGAGTATTAGACGAAGGGAATTTAATGTTGCCACAAGTGCCACAAAGCAGTGCACAGGACACAGCTCGGAACCCACAGCAGCATTTCAAAACTCTTGTTTGGTCCCAGCTTGAGAGTGTTTTCCTGTGCACTGTGACATCTCTCCTGGGATTCACAGTGAGCGTTACAGTTCTACTTAGGGTGCGTAAAGAGAGCAGGAGAAATAACAGGTCCCACTTATGGTCTCCATTGATGGACCAGCCCTAAGTGTGACATAATGCTACTCCCTCAGCAGTCAGCAAAACAAGAAGGGTTTTGGTGAGTCTTTGGTCTCCCTTATCTCTTCATGAATGCACAGACAATGTCCTGTAGAGACATGAAGACCCAAGGAGGAGCTGTTGCTGCCCTGTTCCAGGTGTGAGTAGGATTGGCCACACTAAGATGCTTTGGGATGTGCAGGTGGACTTGTGCCAGTCTAAGGTTTCCCTGACCAACTTGTCCGGCTGAGAAACCTGGATCTCAAATTTTACCCAGAGGTTAGTTTTCAGGTAAGTGACAGCAGCTTGGGGCATTTAAAAAGCAACTCACTTTTCTAGTAAAGGATAGTTGCAAAGATTAGGAAATGAACCTTGGATGTTAATTTTACTTAGGTGCTAATTTTACTACTTGAAATTTTGGCTGCTACCTAGAGCAGAGGGAAACATAGTAGGCACCTCAAATACATCTGTGTAGTTTGGTTTGACCTTAAAGCTAAAGTTAAGAGGGGCCTTTGTCATAATTCCAGTGCAAAAGGAACAGCTGATAATCACAGGCAACATGAAGGATCCTGGAATCATCAAGTAAAAAACCTAGATGTGATTTAGATGAATATCTCTAAGCCAACAGCATCTTGCCTGAGCTGTCACATGATTCTGTAGTGGACCCAAGTCTTATGTGGCCTCCTTAGTCCACTAATATTAAGCTCAGTAAAATATTAGATCTCAACGCTGCTTTCAAATGAAAAACTGAAAGTACCAGTGAAGGCTTTTGATTTTTAAACGTGAAAATTGAGTCCCGAGGGAGTCTGGCTAGCTCCGAGGATTGCGTAATACATCGCTGACTTTGACAGCCATTGCTGTCTCCAGAGAGAACGGTAGCTCATGGTTGTAGAGTGATGCTCATTTTGGCCCACTCTCAGGGAGGAAAAGCCTTGACCCTTAGAGGTTTCTGGACATTCACTTCAAAGGGAGCAGGCACATTACAGTTCTGGGCTAAACACCTTTGATACTTAGGTCTTTTTTGTTTCCAGAGGATGTTCTGTTACTGAAAATCTCCCTTTAAGAGCCTTAATAGAGACAGATAGCCATTTAAGAATTACATAAAGGAAAATACATTTTCATTATTGAGAGGATTGGTTTATAATTTTCAAGATAAAAAGAGTATTTCAAATTCAATGACTGCTCTGCCTTCCTATGCTTGAACAATATGAACATAGCTCAGAAAAACTGCAAGAGTGATCCCCAAAGTGTCGCTGTAAATACCATCCTTTTTGTTCTCTGAATGCTGCAGAAGCAGTTAAGCTTTTCAGAACAACTTTTTAATTAAAGCAACAAAATGTGCCACTCACCACAGAACTGAAGTGGCCTCCTCTTTGCCTTCTAAATAGTAATTATTATTTCAACTCCTTTATCGCCACTTCTACTCAAGCAAGAATCAAAAAGCAATCAAGTCTGAAGGACTGTAGGAATCTCAGATTAATACAATCAGCCCAACAGTAGGGAGACTTCTTTTTATGCTATAAAAATAGCAAATAGCAATGCCGAGTCGGTCCTTTTTTCTATTTTTTTTTATTTTTTTTTAAATTTTTTTTATTGCTACTTGTTTCACACCATTAAATGCTTTGGAAGAAAGGTACAGTAACTGCACCTATGATAGTTAAACTTTGGATAAATGTACCTGTCAGAATATAAATGAAATCCTATATCACTTTGCTCATTTTGTTTTGTTTTCCCCATCCTAAATAAAATTACAGAGAATTAAATTTTTGAAGCATGACCATTGCACAGAGAATCATTCAGCTAAGAGCTGGCCACCTGCAAGAGGTTCTTTCCTCCCTCCCCTTAAGCTTGTTATTTATTGTCTCTGTTCCTAATTAGGTTTGCTGACTTAAACTTAGTTTGCAGATGATGGATTTTAAAGAATATGGTAAGGGACAGGACATCAAGGTCAATATTCAGAATTGGCAGAGAAGTGACCTTCAGAGGGCTCGTGCTCTGTGATAGCCCAGGAAAGGGAGAGGCTGTGAGCTGAGCTGACACTCTTGTTAGTGTTTTTTGTTGTTGTGGGGGTTTTTTTCCCCTTTAAACCACAGCACGCAGCAAATAGCCATGCTGGTAGTGACATCAGAGTTATGAAAGTTAAAAGCCTTACTCATTAAAAGCAGCACCTGGTATGTGAGAAGGGCTTCCCTAGGCATCTGGAAAATGCTTCTAGGCTGGAAAAACAATATATTTTCTTGCAATCTAAGGACAAACTGAGAAACAGTACAAGGGAGAGGGAAGCACTATAAGCATTTTAGATAAACATTGCTTTATTGCTGACTGTGAATTCAAAAAGGAGCTTTGCAGGGCTGAAGGGAGAAGACTCATAATTGGATCCATGGCTAATTCTGCAGCAGTGAGGTGCAGTTGCAGTCTAATCTTTCATATGTATAAAATGGAAAATTCCACTTCAGTTCAGTTCTGGTGCTAGATCTACTTTAAATAGCTCTTTTCTCCTCCATTAGGCCTAATGACTTCATTACAGTCTCTTGTGATATAAGGCACTGCTTGGAGCAAATAGGGTGATTGGAGACTAGTCCTCCACTGGTGTCATGGTTCAGGGAACCCTCTCAGGAGCAGAGTTTCACCTTTTGGCCTCTGGGGGCTGGGAACCGTAAGAGGAGTATTCTCTGAGAAGGAGCACAGGGTGAAAAAACAAGAAGGATTTTAAACTGTGTACTTTTGGTGGAGACTCATCTCTCTGAGATCTGAATTATTTGTTCAGACAGACTGGACTTTCCCTCCCTGACTCATGTGGTGGTGTTGGAATTTTTCTAGTCTGTTCAGTCTTCCTTGACTTCTACAGTACTTTTCCTTCTGCCATAGTAAACCTATGGTTTAGCTTGTGATCAGCCAGTAAAGATCAGGCAGTTGGCACAGATGGTCATTGTAGGCCACTTCCAACAGACCTATTCTATTCTAGTCTAGTCTAGTCTAGTCTAGTCTATTCTTTTCCATTCCTGGGGTGCCATGTTCAAGGTTGGGAATCTGTGATGATGCCTTTGTCATCGGAGGCTCTTCTTTCAGCATCAGCTGCGGTCAGAGATATACAGAGATTTACAGACTCTTGGCTAGATCTGCAAAGGCTTATGTAAGACTTCCTATGAAAGGCAGTGGCTGGGACTAGAGCCTTGAGATCTTCCCTAAGAAATCTAATAAGTTGTAATTGCTATGACTCATTCATGTATAAAGCTATAGTCAGGATGACAATTTGAAACAAACTTGGAATTGCCATTCAACTGGTTTGCAGAACATTCCAGTAGTTCATCCAGTACTGACAGAACGACCCAGGTATTTCAGGTTGTTATCGCTCCATACTTACTTGTGGTGTCTTGGTATTTATATATGCAAATTCTCGTTTTTTCACACTGGGAGGAAGTGGAGGGAATCACTAATTTCAATCAGTCTTACATGAGTAGTAATTCAGCTCTCCCCAGCAGGTTGATTAGGTTTGCTGGATAACACAGCTGTAGGATGTGGTGTGACAGGAGAGAATGACTGTTTGCTGGAACACTGCTGTCCACGGAGGTGGTTCATTTGGGAAATGCCAGCAGTGGGTGAGATGGAAAAGATGTGTTTGAAAGCCTAGAAGATAATCATGGGACAAGCTGCTTTCTACAAGAGAAAGCAGAGGCCTTGGAGTAATTGTTGCTGGTTTTATTCCAAGTCATTGCTCTTTATTGGATTAGCCAAGCTAAAATCCCCTCTAAATTAATGCTTAGGAACAAAATATATGTAATAAAAGAAATAATATTTAGGTAATTAAATTTGTGTGTCCTCAAATCATCTGATGTCCTTTGCCATCACAGAGAGTCATATTTTAAAATATGCATACTTTCATCCTACATTCAATTCCAGCATCCACAGATTGAACTTGTCACTGAAGCACTGAAACAGCCATTTTATGCTTTCGTGAGGCAAACCGAAGCAGGGACTTGGATAGAACTACTCTGTAATGTACAAATAGGGAAAAAAAATGTTTAATGTATGGTATTCATTGAGACACAGTAATTACGTTGACTTGAGTAATTGTCGGCAGTCAAATGACTTGCACAGGAATGCCCTGGGACTGCACATGGAGAAGTGAGGTCTCTCTTCCATCTTGGTCCCAGAGTGGCGCTCGTCTTAGACAACGGATCTGTGTCTCAGTTTCTTCATCATACTGTGAGGGAAGTAAGACTAATCTGCCTCAGAGCAATTTTATGAAAATGAGGTTTATATTTGTAAAGCCCTCTGAGAAATGTCAAAGGAACTTGCCCACCCCCAGTCTGTCTGTGTCAAGATCTGTGCACAAATGATAGTTCAAAAAGAATTTGAAGGGCCCAAGAGATGTAGATCTGAGGTAGCTATGGGGTCTCAAAGGGTTAGTGGAGGAAATTCCACATGGACCTGTAAGCAAAACAAATAAAGCCAAACCAAATGCTTGTTTGGCAGCTCTTAGTAAATTCCAGTATTCCTAGGGGGGAAATTACCCACTCAACAAGCATTTCAGATGAACGTTTTTTTGGATGTAATACCTGACTTTGAGGGCATATCAAAATTAAATGAAAAAGCAGATTAGCTCACATATCAGATGGGGCAGAAAGAATTTAATTTATTCAACCTTTACAGATTGCCTCATGTTTTGAAATTTAGAAGTGAACTTATATTCTGGAATGAACCTGACTGTACTTCATGCCAGAAAAACTGATTATAGCCTAAGAAGGGCAATTTGATATGTTTTCATAACAATATTTTGTTAGCATTAATAGGCAGCCAAATGCCAAACAGAAGATTAATTGAAGCAACAGTCAGGGTAGAGCTGAAGGTTGGCTGGGAAGTCCTTAATGAGCAAAATACAAACAACATCATTGTCAGCGACCCATAAACATTTCTGAGAAGTATTTCTTCCTGTTAAGAACAAAGAGATGCTCTTAAATTTAAACAAAGGGGAAAATTGGGAAAGAAAGGTCTTAGTAATAAAAAGGCAGAAGGAGGAGGATATGAGCAATAGCATGACAGGCTACGGAATAGTTTGTATTTTCTCTAGAATGATGGATTTTAGTTTTCTGAACATCTGATGCCTTGTATCACTGGAGTTCTGGATCCTGAGCTACCAATGGTCACGTCTCACACAGTACATGTCTGATGCCTTTCATGGAATTTGTATGCCTGAAGTAGCTCCTTGGTATATGTAAAATATCTGCCTGTGATGCAAGAGGGGTACATTAAATTGTTGCTTCTGCCCAAGGGAGTCGCAGTTCACCTTCCCCCTGAGGAGTGGTATGTGCAGTCCCACTTGTTGGGCAGGACCTGCTGATAGGGGAAACTCCTGCTAAAAATCCAAACTTCTTCGCTCCTTCAAAGATTTGAAATGTAGCCACCAAATACCCCAGAAGACTGAAAAGACAGAATGTTCCAAACACCAGACCAAAATCCAGCACTATCCTTTTACAATCATCAGCAATGATAACTCAGCTTTGGGTTGGGCAAAGGAGCTTGTTCAAAGTAGAAGGAATGGCAGAATCTGACCCATAAAGGCAATCCAACCTGCATTTTTTTCCTCCAGACGTGTAAATAAATAGGGTTTTTTAAAAAAAGTATTGCTGCTTTTGGAAAAAAGTAGATGTTTTAATTTTCTTAGTTTTGATGAGGTATTTTAGTTAAGGATAAAAGCTTATATCAAATTCTGATCCTGCAGAAAACACTTTCTCCTCAAATCCAATTTCTACTCTTCTTTTCCTCAGCAGAACAACCTCAGGCCTTGCATGGCAAAGGAGTAACATTTATTAAGTGTCAGTGGCAGGAACCGATTAGCTTAGCAAATATGTCACAGGCTGCCTTGCTTGCAGGCATGTGTGTAGAGTAACAATTCAGAGACAATCACTTAAAGTCCAAAACAGGCAACTTCTTGATCAATGAAAAAACACGCTCAGAAAATTGAATTGCTAAAAGTCAGGCTTGGTCATTAGTTTTCTATAGAGCATGAGCGAGTAGGAAAAGCAGTAGAAAACAAGCTCCCTGGACTCAAAAAGCCTGCTCCTTGCTGTGCTCCAAATTTCCTGCTGAGTCCCCTCTGTGCCAGCCCTGGGAGGTGCGTGAGTCTGTGTTGGAGCAATTCAATTACCCATTCCAGAAAAAGTGCTGGAGATGCTGTGCATTTCACCTTGGGAAGCTCTGGAGTGGATGTAACCAGCAGGTTCCTCTCCTCTTCCTGACAGAGAGGCTAAAGGGACCCTCTGGGATGCACCCGCTTTTCCTGCCGTGACTGGAAGAATTTCTAAGCTTTCATTCTCAGAAACTTCCCGGGGGAGGGAAGGAGCAGAAACGTACTGAAGAGACAGCAAAGCCTTTTAAGGACTGGCACGGTGATGGTCCCAGGGACGGAGAGAGTGGCATCCCACTGCAGCCCGCTGGCCCGCCTGCTCCTCCCCAGCTCTCCGCTCTCTCTTCATGGAGTGCTGGTGTGTGACTGGGGTGCTGAATGTGGGCTGGCCTCACTCGCCTGCTTGCTGCACTGCTGAGGTCCCTCTGTGTGCTGCTGCACCCAGCACAGACAGCATCACAACACACCTCCCCCTGGGAGACCGCGGAGTACATTTTGGGAAGCTGTAGAAGCTTGCAGCACTCGCGTTTGATGTGTCTAGAAGAGTCTTTCCACAAGCAGAACTGACTGGCCACCACTGGTCTAGCTCGTGGGCTTCAGTGCGGTACAGCTGCCATGGGGCGATGCAATGTTTCCCACTTCTCTGGCACATAAAGCAGCTGCTTTGCTGGTTCGATTTATACCGAGGTTTGATTCTGGCTCTTGCCTCCAGGATGTGGCCGCCTTTGGATTCCTTTCCTTTCCTTTCCTTTCCTTTCCTTTCCTTTCCTTTCCTTTCCTTTCCTTTCCTTTCCTTTCCTTTCCTTTCCTTTCCTTTCCTTTCCTTTCCTCTCTCCACATTTTGCACAGTGTTGACCAGACAGGCCCGTGAGTACGACCCCCTTCCACCCTTGGTCAGTGCCCCTTATCCCAGGCTGTAAAGCTCAGAGTCTCCCTGCACATCTTGGTCAGATCGAATCAGAAAAAAACAACCAGTTTGTGACTCCTGATGAGTTTTAGCACTCAGCATCACTCAGATGGATGGAGTCTTGTGTGTGCCCAGAACAGAGCTACTCTAGAGGGGGTGTCCCAGCAGCATGCAAATTTAAGCCCCTGTGAGGAAGCCAGGCAGCAGCTGAAGAGGCACTCGAAAGCGCTGCCTTTGGATTGCTCTGTCGGATGTCTGCTGGGGATCTGCCTTTGTTTGTTGTGTTCATGTCTTAAGAGGAATACGTGACAGAATGGGGATTTACATAAAAGCGTCTGTCTACCTGTTTTGGGTTTTTTTTTT
>VWZF01001679.1:1009076-1044999 GCA_013396755.1 Sclerurus mexicanus | reverse complement strand
TTTTTTTTTGTGGTTTGGTTTTTTGTTTTAATAAATCTTGAAAGGAAACTCATTTTGGACTGAAACTAATTGTTGAGGGAGGAATAAAGGATGTTGTTTACAAAGTCTGGGACATTGGTTCACAAGAGAAAACAGAACTTATGTAATAGGTCACATAGGTCACACTGTTCAAAATTTCAGATTGTAATTGGCTGGAAGAAAATTTTATCAGCAAACTGTTTACAGAAGAATGTCCCTACACTGGGGTTTGTTTGGATAACAAATAATGAGAAGTCTTCTTGCATGAAGAATTAAAGATCCTAAATGAAGAAACAATGTCAGATCAGAACATCAGCTGCTCAGCTAATTAACTTAATAGATTTGGCTCTCTCTAGAGTACAAGTGGTTCTGCATCACTCTTCCTGGTGGTTTTTTGCTTGTTTGTTTTGTTGTTGTTGTTTGGGGTTTTTAATTCCAAATTTGAGCACTGTTAATTTTAATCTGGTTTTTCTGACCCTGTGTTGTCTCAATACCTCAAACCCCCTATAGAACATTTTCAAGTACAACAGAAAGCCAAGCCCTGCTGACATTAAACCGTAAGACGCAGTTTTAGTTTTGTGCCTGTTGGGACAGTGGAAGCTTCAGAGGCTTTGCCAATTTTGCTGGATATATTCACATTTTGACCTTTCTCTGCTATGAAACTCATAAATATAGCAAAATCAGTTTTCACATCCTCGGGGTAGATAATTTCTGATTGAAATGCTGCTCGGAGGCATGTTCTTTTTTGTTTTATGAACTTTGTCCCCCAGCTAGAAAGAAAAATAGAAACTTTCCTGTCCTAACTGGTTCGAACAAGAAAACCAAGAGAGTCTGCAGATGTTTAAAGTGGTTACAAGAAAATGCCAGCATATACAACTTTAACTTTAGGAAAGTTAGGGAAAGATACACTGCCGCTGAATTGCTTTCTCCATGAAAGAGAAATGCGTTTTTTCCAAAAGGAAATAATGCTAAGAAAAAAAGAAAGGCAGCAAGAAAAGGCAGTAATTCCCATCACAGACAGTGACAGAACAAGGATGGTTGTGGGTCAGAATGTAGCTGTCACTAGAGGTGGTGACTGGGGGTGTAGGGCCATGGTCAGACTCTGTACACAGGAGCAGCTTATGGGACCCTTGCTGGGTCCTCCCCAGTGCACTGGATGTTATAGGCATCCCCCAAACTGTGGGCTTTTTGGGCTATTCCTCGGGAGCTTTTTTGTGCAGGCCACTGGGTCTCACAATTTCCCCTTTTTAAAACAGGAATAAAATATCTCAGTTTCTCCTAGATGTTGCTACCTCTTCGGTTATTTGGAGACAGAATATCTCTTGTCATATGCATGCCCAGCAAAACTGGACCTCTCTCATGATATGCCCATCTGCAACGAGGCAGAGTCTGTTGCTGGAGGGGAATAAATGCTTAGAGCCAAAAAAGGATAATTATTCTTCTATGATGAACGAATCTTCTATTCCAACAGACAAATCAGAAAATTGGTGCTGACACTTATTAAGTCATTTTTCCCATCTTTGATTCAAAGTCATGTTCCATATTATTACTGTTATTATTATTACTATTATTACTATTGTTATTAAACTATTTCCCTATTATTGTATTAGATTCATTTATCCTAGCATCCATATCTGTTTTAAGTGAAATGTTCTCAAAAGAATTTGTTATTTTATTCTTCTTGCCAAAGTCTCTAGACAGTGTAAAAGCATACCTAGTCCTAAGTAGCATAGCTAGAGCCCTTAGGAGAAGGCATTTGAAATGCTGTTTGCACTTTTGCCTGCATTTATATGACTATGTTTCTGAGAAGCCCTCCTATAACCTGTGAAATCATAGGAAGCCAGAGCATAAGGGAAATACACAGCTTCATGTTTCTATGAGAGATTTTTATAAGCTGTCATTTAAAAGAAATAAATGACCTTCAAAACTCCACATCAAATAAGTCTATAACCTAAAAAGCTCAGTATTGCTTGACCAGTTTGCTGCAGGATAGTTTTGTATAATTCTCAGAATAAAATAAATGTTATGAGTTTTCTCTTTCCGTGTATTTACATGGTATCATGCTTAGCCATGCTTAGCCCTGGAACATCCTGACCATAGCAAGATTTCATGGGTCGTACAGGGACGAAGGTAAGAGTTAACATGACCATGGCACAGCTTCAGGACACCCTCTGCCCCTCACCCTCAAGGTAAATGCATTAAAGTAAAACTCCTTGAATGTGTGACACGGGCCCCATTAAACAGATGGTGAATGTTCTTCAAACGGGTTATCAAAGACAACTATTAAGACAGCAAGTGGTCAGGTGATGTCAGAAGAGCAAAAGGAGAAGCAGGCAAGGAAACACAGCAGAGCAGATCAAAAGAGGAGGGCAGTACTGCAGTGTGGAGATCCCCCTGTTTAAAGAACATTAATCAGGCAGCGATTGATTTTTAAGGGGAGGCTGGATACTGTGGATAAAGGATCATTATTATAATAATGCAGATAAACTGGCGCCCTGGAACCTGTCTAGAGAAGGGTTCTGTATTTGCCTAAATAATGGAGATAAGGTAATGAAAAGCTCTGGGGTGCTGTAGGTGGAGGGCACAGGGCTGTGCAGGAACAACCATAGTCACAGGGATGGGGAGAGGGAATGGGCAGATACTGGTTCACAACAAACCCCATTTTTTTCCTGACAGTCTTGTGAAGGGAGAAAAGGGACTTTTGCTTTCATTAAAAATGAAAATTCTTTGCTCCCCTGGGAGGTGATCTTTTACAGGGTGAAGATCTCTGGTCATCTCTGTGAATGGAGCAGATTTATGGCAGTTGCTCTATTTTGCATGAAGTAGCACAATTCTGTGGGAGGGACAGATTGCAGCATGCAATCATTAGTGGAGCAAGACTGTGCACTATTTCTGTTCTTGGGTGACTACCAGAAATTGGTGTTACCCATAAATTGGGGTATCTATGTGACAAATTTAAAGTGGGGAAAAAAAGACACTCATGAAAACAGAATCAACTAGTAAATAATTAAAA
The DNA here is from genome assembly GCA_013396755.1 of Sclerurus mexicanus. NCBI lineage: Eukaryota > Metazoa > Chordata > Aves > Passeriformes > Furnariidae > Sclerurus > Sclerurus mexicanus. The sequence goes on along the minus strand of VWZF01001679.1, from coordinate 1,041,968 downwards.
CATTGAACAAAACAGAAAAGGGAAAATGAGAGAAACATTTTGAAGTGTGGTATCAGTTCCATTGCCTCCATCATTTGATTTTAGTGACTAGGAAATGGGATCAGACAAATGACATTTTTGCCTAGTTTACCCTTTCCTACAGCACCCACTGCCAGTAAACATAGCGTACACATCCCCATTGGGAAGCTGAAGGGACTCTGTCTGAGGAGTCACATTTGCCTTCAGGGAGGTGGTGAGTGCATATGGAAATAAATACTGTTGGTTCCCGAGGGCACTGGGAGAAAATTCTGACTCCAGCAAATACTGTTTGTGGGCCCTGAATTGATGTCTCCAAATCAGTTGCCTGAGTTTACCTCAACTTTGAGACTACACTCACCGATGCTGGCTAAGAGAGAGAGCAGTCATACCCTCTGTGACCCAGGAGGGCCAATGCAAACTCAGCGTTTGCCTCTTACCTCTTTCACCCACATGGTCCAGGGAGAAACTGAAGTTTCGATGTTTCACAGATTTCACAGAATATTCTGAGTTGGGTCCCTTCCCTTGTTCAAAACTTTAAAGTGCAAGCTAAATCCAGAAAACACTTATCCCTAAAAACAAACAAACAAACAAACTGCAGTCCCCTGTGAGATGAGCTCCAGGTAGGCAATGAGCAAAGAAACAAATGCTTGTCTGAGCTGCAGTGCTGTGTCTGGGGATGAGCATCTGGGTACCTGCAGCCCATCAGAGCCTTACAGGCTCTTGTGCCAGCAGGCAAGTGCAGGAGACTATATCTCTACAGCCTTGCAAAGGCACCCTCAGCTTACCAGGGGTCATGTGGAAAAGCTCCTACCACAATCCCTAATTCTGTAAATTCTGTTTCCATACAGCTGGTGGTGCCCCCTCAGCCACTGCTGGTTTGTGGATGCAGTGGGATCTATCAGGATGAACTTCTATTTATCACAGCTGAGAGAGGTTTTCAATTTGGTCTGAAAATGTGGCTCTTAGCTAAAAAAAAATGTCTTTTTGTTGAGTTATTTTGGATCACAGAGATGAAGAACCAAGAAAAAACTGATGCCTTCCTTTACCAGGATAGTTTTCAGACTGTGTTTTCAAGGAGCCAGTAGCCTGTTTCATTTATCTTACCAGTAAAATCGATTCCCTAGAAGTTGTATCAGGAATGCACAGGCTGGCCTTGTGCTTACCATTCAACATCAATCCAGAGAGGAGGACATGATCTGCACCAGGGGCTTCATCAAAACATGACAGCTTTTGCCTCCAGTGCCTTTCCAGAGCTATGACTTTCTCTGAGGATGCCTTCACAGAGCACATGGGGCTGTGAGGCTGAGCCACGGCGGTAAGGTGGTGAGCAAGATGGGATCCTCATTGCTCAGCTCTGTTGAGTCAAATATTCAAGTAAAAGAACATAGTCATCCACTGAGAAAATCACATTTAATTAGAAGGGAATAAAATGAACATGCAGAATAAAAAGAGACCAGAGCTGTCGCAGAAAGGATGTTGAATTAATCCATCTGAGAATTCTCTGAATAATGGTTATTATTAATAACACTGAGCACTTATGTAGCATTTTTTGGGTCAAGTTCATTGCTATGACTCATCACAACGAATGTGGAATGTAGGTTATTCTTCAATATCCAAATGGCATGTCTAATGTATATTAGTTTAGTTATTGCTATCACATGCTAAGGGGGTGAATTCTGTCTTTGTTATTGAAGGGTCTGTCCCCCCTCTTCTGCAAATAAGAGTCTCATTACCTGTGAATCACCTTAGTCTGTCACCTGGCATATTAAGTATGGAATAAAATTTACAGAACCAAATATGGAATAACTGTTTTCATCATCAGTGTAATTTTAAAATGTGTTCTTTTATGCAAAAGGGAATTTCAGACAAATCTTTTACGCTTTGGTTTCAACAAACATCATCTTACCTACTCCAAGCCCCAGAACTCTCCTTGAAACAGCACTCTCTTTGGAGTGGAAAGCCTGAATATGAACCCAGGAGCAGCCAAGATCTTCCACCAGCCAGGTCCATGGGAGTCCAGTCATGGGTGTAAGTACACTTAGTGAACCACCCTATAAAAAACATTAACCACACAACTCCATTTCCCCACCTCAGTTCTTCAGGTCTGGCAGTTTCAGCAGATCCTTAATCATTAGCAGCCAGGATCATCCGCTGGGCACCTTTGATAGTTAGGATCCCCTTCTCTAATCTAACATCAAGAGTCTGCAGCCTCAGCTGGTGATCTGTGTCATTTAACATTATTTACAGGCCATTTTCTTAATTCAGTTACAGCTGAGAATTAATACAGGTCAAAGTGAGATTTGACATTAAGATTGTTTTCCAGACACACCCTAGAGACTGATGCATAATCTCACAGAGAGAAACTGTCCTGAAGCAGCTCTCACCCTGTATAGACAAGTTGTTTGTGTAACCAGGAGAGCAGTTACCAGGTCTGAAAAACAATTGTGAAATAGCTATTTAAAAAAATATCTGTTCATGCTACAAATAACATCAACAGGAACATTCCTAGAATAAAGGCATGTTTTTCTAGAGTAACTGGATTTGAGAGTTTGAAATGTTTGGGAAAGATGGGTTGGTAGCTAGTATATATTCTTTGTTTTTTCTTATTTCTGATGATTAAATGTAAGTCAAGGCAGAAAATCCCTGAAAGCCCATAATCAAACTCAGTGCTGATTGTTTTTAAGCTTTCCTAAGCTGATGGAGTGTCATGTTGTTTTCAGCTGCTTGGTTCCCTTGGAGAAAGGGCACATCTGTGCAACGCGTGCTGAATTCAGGTGATGGTGACAGACTGAAGCCATCAGAAGAATTGACTTGGCTTTTTGGGCACCTCCGGTCATTTTTGTTGACAGTGTGTGACCAGCCAACTTGGACAGATGATGCAGCTCCTCACCGGGAGGCGAGTCAGTTCAAAGGGCGTGCTCTTCCTCACTTGTGCCTCGGAGTTCTTTTCCCTGATATGAGAAACTGCTCAAAGTAGGAGGAAAAACAGATTTGAAGGAGGTATCCTATGGCTGCTGCAGTTTTTCTTAATGTAAAAAAGAAAACAAATTGTAGGGAGAGCGGCTTCACGCTTTAAGATGTTTGCAACCTGCATTTCCACGTTCACTTCAACGTTGGAGAGCTGGCCTTGCCCGAAAGCTGGGCTGGGACTCTGTGGTCCTCTCCCATGTGCTCTCCAGAACCCCTTGAGGTCCCAGTTTGGGTTTCTTTCTCTGGAGAAAGTAGCTGAGCCTCCCAGCAGCCACTGCCCTCAGTTGCTGTGAAAGCCTATGCTGCATGTGCTTCTGCTAGCTGGGAGTGAGGAGGAGGCACCACAGGCTCTGCAGTTGTCCCATTCAGTGGTGACCTTGAAGGTATTGTCTGCCCAAGAATTTTCAGAGTAACATTCATCTGTGCAGGCTGAACTAAGTAGCAGCAATGTGCACACGTACAAACACACGCATACACACACACGGTGTTTTCCATCACATTCCGTAAAGTCTTGTCTTGTATTAATTAATCAACTGTGTTTGCCAGAATGAAGTTGCATTTCCTGTACAAGTTTGTATGAATATGTCCAGTTTTGGATGGACTGTTCATAATCTGATTATTGATTATTGTTAATTAATTTTGCATAATTTTCCACTTCAATGGGTGTCTGACATGACTGGACTGGATGCCACCTGCCCTGCTGAACCGTCTGCAAGCAGCAGCATCTGCCCTCTCAGCGTCAGTAAACTCAGACCCTGTGAGCCATGTCCTGTGTTACAGCAGTTGTCCCTGTGCAACCAAACACACTGGGGCTGTTCAGCACCTCAGGCACAGGTACTTATTTCAGGGTTAGATGGATTGCCCTCTGGAGGTGCCATCTTTCTCCACTGAAAACAAGATTCTCAAGAATTTGGATGTACTAAACACTACATTTTTAGTTTGGTTAAAATTAGAGGAGAGGAACCCTGCCTTGGGTATTCAGTGGCTTCGTAAATCACAGGTATTGAGAATAAACCTCTCCTCCCTATGACAAAGGAAACTGCAATATTACTGATATTCCTCAAGGTACAGACAGCAGAAGTGAAGCCAATTCAGATCATGTGGTGCTGGACAGAGAATGTCACATTTAGAGAGCAGTCAGCACAGTAGAAATATCAAATGGGAATTCATCACAAGACTCCTCCTGGTAAGTCGAAACTCTTTTAAAGGAAATGTTGAATGTAGAGCATCCCTCAAATTTATGATGGATCAGTTTCTTGTTTGTGCAGTAAACAGCATTTTGGAGAAGACTGGTTTTTTTCACAGAAATGATAAATTTTAATTCTGAAAAGTGCTTAGCTCCATCTGGTATCTTACCGACACAATTCCTACACAACATTACAATTACTAAAATAAACTTTTGGTGTTTTCCCCATGCCTATTGTTAAGGTGTAATTCTACTGCTTTTAGTAGGGCCATTAAAGGTAGCATGTGACCTCGTGGGCACCACACAGCCTCACCTAAGGAACTGCTCACTAAATATGCAATTTTTTTTCCTCCTGGACAGCCTTCTTGAATATAGCTCTGGCTCAGCAAGATCATAATCTGAAACTCCTGAGTCACTCAAATGCAGCCAAAATTCCAATTTGGAGACCTAAATTCATATTTCAAGTGATGAGGCATGAGGAAAAAAAAAAAACCCAAACAACATAGTTGCTGAATCTGAAATTTCTTCATTCAGGTCCATTCTTCCATCCCCATAAAGCCTCGGTTAACTTCAAATGTGCACATTCACTACATAAAAAAAATTTGGGAAAAGGAAAAATCCAGAGATATCTCCCACTCCCTTCCCCACCCTTCCCTCTTCCCTCATAATTTTTCCAGAAAGAATCAGATTATAACAATTCTGCCTCAGTGATGGGGGCAGGGAGAAAATCTTGCTTCAGAAGATGCCCTGAAACAGTTTATGCTGCACTGCCATGGAAAATTACAGAGTTGCTGCTCAGTTCTAGACAGGCAGCACGTGTACATCTGTGTGTCTGTGTGTTAATGTATACATGCAGGGGGCAGGTTTGGGTAGCTGTAAATTGTAGCTTTGTCTATGCAGTGCCCAAGGTATCAGGAAAGAGGAGTATGGAACAGATTCCCATGGTTATTCATCTGAGGGATTTCTCATGCTGAGGGGCTCTACCTGCATGTATGAACAACATCACCTGTTTCAAGGTAAAATAATACCATGAGTGGGAAGGTTCTGCTTTTTATTTCTGCTAAGTGGTCTTTCTATTCTACTGAGGTCTGTTTCTACCAGGATAGCCAAAGATGAGAGCATCCTAACTATTGCAAATATTTTGAGCAAAACCTCACCACTAATTTTGAACTAAATTTACAAATGGTTTGGATTCTCCAAAGATATAGCTTTAAAAACAAATGAGTCTAATCACTTTTATTTAGCTCTACCCTTGACTTTATTCACATATATTGAATTGATTAATTCTTGGACAAAAACTGATTGAACTTCAGTGTCTTAATTTTAGTAGGAATGTTAGAGACGGAGCAACCTCACTACAAGAGAAGCTTTTCAGTAGACTTACCTATCCAGTATAAAGAAGGGAAGCCTGTAAAGAAGGGAAACCATGAGTCTTCAGAGGTTTGTAATCTCATCTCCAAAGACCCAAGGAATTAGATATTCTCAATAAAACTGTCAGAAGTTACTGTTAGGTTTTGTTTTAATATTTTTTTCCCCCAAATATCATTCTTGGAAGAAACAGAACTGTTCTTCTGCAACTCCTGAACAAATGCAAAGGTCAGATTGCAGCAGACAGTAAACATGGAAAATTTCAGCACAAACTGTCACACCCGGATAAATTATAAGCACACTAAACACTGAGTCTTCAAATAGAATGGCCCAAGCAAAATCACCACTGTATCTGGCACCCACTTGTACTGTATGTCCTTTTTGGGTTTTACCATCCAAACTTGGTCCTGCATAATGCTTAAACAGGTGTGATACATTCCTAGTAAATTTTACAGGTGAGTTCTTTGTTCCAGAGATTTTCTGAGGGGCTATTGAAGGGACATTAGAAGCACATAGCCTGCCAGAAAAGTTTAACTTGATGATTCCTGATGCTTTCATCACCTGCCTCTGAAAGTTGTTACCAAAGGAATGACTTTGAGCAACCTCAGTCGGTGTCTGTCTAAGCAATCCTGCCTGCCAGCCAGCAAGTCCGTAGGTTAAGGTGACCTTCCGCTTTCAGAGCAACTTGGTGGGGACAAGACAAATAGCAGTTCTCCCCCTGGATCCAGAGGTCGCAAGGGACAACATGTTTAAAGCAAACAAGGCTCTGAAACATCCTCGTTTGAAATGCACCCTGTAATTCTTTCATTATTGTTATTACACCCAGTGTTCTAACACCACTAAGCTATTGCTGAAGCAGCCAATATCTCCATTTGTGGGCACCGAGCCATGTACCCCGCGGTTACCCCGCAGGGATTTGGTTGCTGGTGGCCAGGGCAGCTGGGGTGAGCAGAGCAGTGGGTGCCAGGCTCCTGATGATGGGCAAGGAGCCGTGCCACACTTTGCTGTGCATGAAATAAGCACGGTGAGGAGTTTGCTGCCCTCCAACTTCTTCCTGCCACCTCTGAGTGGCCGTGGGTCCAGACAGGACCTTCTCCTGCTGCCTGGGTACAGCGCCTTGGTATGGGACAATGCCTTCAGATACCCCAGTGTGGCTGAGTGCGGGCAGCAGGGACCTGGCTTTCATAAGCAGCTGCGTAGGAAAATCTCCCATTTTGCTCCTGAACGCCTGCCTGCCTTTCTGCTACCGCTGGAGAGGTGAGCAGATGGGTGATCAGGTGCATTTGTGTTTTAATCCCTCTTTAAGAGGAACACACAGCCTTTGAAATATTCTGCTAAGCAAATGGCTGCAAATGAGGAGTGAAGCCCACAGTCAGGATATACCCCTCACTCTGCCCTTTGTACTTCTTTCACCCTCCTGGTACCCCCTGCACATCCCCGCCCTTTCTTTTTTTTTTTTTTTTAATTTTCCGGTAGGCATCAATTAGATGAGGGCTTTTCCTTTTAAACACTGGGATTTTCACTGGGCCTGCTAAGGCTGTCAGGTCTTGTTTGCTGCTGAACAGTTCATGCTTTGGTGCTGGACAATGCATGAATGTCTAAATTGCTTGAAATGTCTAATTGAATTATCCTCAAATTACAAATCCAAATAGGAGAGGCTGTCTCTGGCTCACAGGCTCGTTCCCTGGGATGTGTCTGCCGTACCGCTGCTTTCTTTATATTTTCTTTTCTGCTTCCGACTGCGCCCGTGTTAAATGAAACTTAAATACTGAAAGCATTTCTGTTTGCCTGTGCAGGGGGAAGTGATGCCGAACGTAAAGGGAAATTTATTCACGTTCTGGCTCCAAGTTCTTTTTGTGCTGCACAAAAATGAATTCATGAAATTTATATCAATGCACAGGAAAGGAAAACAGCCAGCTGCTATTTACAAAGAAACTTCCTTTCTCTTTCAGCCACAGTGATATATAAAATACTTTCAGGCAGATATATATAAATACCATTTAACTATTCTTTTTAGTGGGAGCTCACAGATTAAGGAAACCAACCACTATAAAAAAGATTTTATGTATCTAGCCAGCACTTACAATAAAACCAGCTTCGTAAACCCTTGCCATTTATACAACAAGGGAGAAATTTTAACCTGTAGGATTTTCTTTTGTAAGTTGTTAAGGGAGACAGAGCTGGGTCTCCATCCATCACGTGTGCCCTGTCCTGCCCCGTCCCTAGAAGCACTGGAGGCTGATCAGAAGCTCTAGTCAGTGCAGTAATGCTTCTTTCATGGGTATAATACTTTTTAAGGCATTTAATAATATATGGTACAGGGGGGCTGACTACTCACCTCCAGGCTCAATTGTTTTGCTGTGGCACTGGAACTTGTTCCATGACTGTACTGAGGGCCCAAAGTGGGTATTGATGCTCCATATTGTGCCCAGCAGCTGCACCATTCCTCCTCTCCCCCTCCAGGGGCTGCACACTTCATCCAGGGATTGGTGCCTCCCTCCATGGCTGCCAGGGCATCTCATGTGCTATATGTTAGCTGCTGAGGAAAGGAGCCCTTGCCAGGGCTCACAGCTACGCCTGGGTGCTCTCACCCAGATGGGATGGGCTGGCAGGATGCTCAGTCTAATCAGGAAAATTGCTAATCCCCATGGATACACTAAACTGTGCCATGGTACAAGGCAGGGGCAGCACGACAAATGTTTAAATGGCGCAATGTGTGCTTTTGTTTTAAGTAAAACAAGTTCAGAACATGTTACGCATGTTGGTATTAATATTCTCAGTATTATTTGTAAATACTAAAAAAATAAATAAAGAGTTCCATGCCACTTTCAAGGGCAGCTTCTGTTAGCTCGCAATTAGACAGCTGTTTCTGTGTATCTTCTGGTTGAAGACATCATAGTTATGAAAGAACCTTAAGGAAATGGCTTAGATAAAATCTTAATTAATGGAAGATCAGCTCTGAAGGGATAGTTTTGATAATAAAGAAACATGTACTAAGAATGTTAACACTTCAGTAACTGAAGATTAATACATACTATAACATCAGTTGTCAATTGTTTTTTTTTAAAACATTTGAGTGCTTTATGGGCAAAGATTACAACTGCATGAATCAATAATGCCCAAATAAGAGTATTTTCAGAAATGGAGAAAGCTCTAATTTGCAACTAATTGTACTGGACATCTTTTTCAACGATGTAGACCTTGGTAATGCATGTGCCCAGATGAAACCAGTGAAAAGCACTTCATGATTTTATATTACCAAAATCGCAGAATATATCACATCCCTCTCATTACAAATTTCTTGCTTCCTCTCCAAATAATATTAAACCCTAGAAATCTCTCTGGGTTTCATAACAGAGGTCCCTGGTGATGAGACAGTGGAGAAAAAGCATACCGGGCAACATCAGGCTTTTCAGCATGGCAAGTTGTTGCATCTCACATTATTTAGCAATGTTTTCACCTTTGGTCAAGACATAACCCTGGTTTTAGGCTTGGAGCTCTTTTACTGTGCTCTAGTCTAATCAGATTTGCACCCAAAGCTCTTGTTGCTTGCCGTGACCATCTCACCATAACTAAAGCATGACAAGAATTCAGCCAAACAGCAGTGAATTCCGGGCTGATATTTTTATTGTAAGTATGACTTGAGGGACCTCACCAGAATTTAACCAGGGATGAAATCGGGTCTCTTCCCAATCACGGCAGTCTCCTCTTCAAAGTGACATCCTTCTTTCTCTACTGCAGACAGGAGGTAAGAATGTTTTCCATCAGCTCTGATGTCTGATGCAGGAGTCAGTGCCTTCCAGAGGCATTTTCTTTCTCAGTGGTCACAGGGAGATTTTAATGTGGAAGTTTTCTGCTGCAAAACGTGTCTGATATTTAAGTCTGCTAGATATTATAGTCTACAACAGAACGGTTATTGCTGTAATTCATTAAACTGCCACCCAATCACTTTTCATTATAGACTCATAGAACTGTTTAGGTTGGAAAAGACATCTAGGATCATCAAGTCCAACTGCTAACTCACCACGATCATGTTCACCACTAACCCATGTCCCTAAGTGGCCATCTACATGTCCTTTAAATAGGTTGGTGACTCTACCACTTCTCTGGGCAGCCTCTTCCAGTGCTTGACAATCCTGTCAGTGAAAAAATTTTTCCTAATATCCAGTCTAAAACTCTCCTGGTACAACTTGAGGCCATCTCATTTTGTTCTATTTTTTGTTATTTGAGAGAAGAAACTGACCCCCTTGTTAGAACCTCCTTCCAGGTAGATGTAGAGAGAGATAACTTTTTCCCTGAGCCTCTCCTTCTCCAAACTAAACATCCCGAGCTCCCTCAGCTGATCTTCATAAGCCTTGTTCTCCAGACCCTTCATGCTCCTGCCATACTAGATTAGTCCTGCTCTGCCCCATTTTTTTCAAACTGGGGTCTGAAATAATTCCTAAGGGACCAGCAAAAGCTGTTAGGGAATACTGTCTTTGGAACTAAAGACAAGCAAGATGCTCCTCATTTAAAATAAAATCCTCCCATGGCTGGTGTTCAACTGACCTCAGCCAGGTAGCTGGAAGCCCCTGGGCTATTACTTCAGCCTCCTTCTGTGGCTGGGGAAGGAAGATCCCACTGTGAAGGAGGGGTTCAGGTTGTGGCAGCCCCTTCAGAGAGCCTCACACAGACTGTGCTCTTCATCCCTGTCTGGTAAAAGTAGAGAACTTGGATGGGCGAATACCAGCAAAAAGACCCAGGTTTAGTTACTCTGTGTCAGTGTTGAGCTGCTGAAGAATTGGTCTGTAGCTTGCTTTTGTTCTTGCATGGAAAAGGGAGGGTAAAGCTCACTTAGGGAGTCAGAATATAAACTGGTGCACATTATCTCTTGCACCAAGGTAAATAAAAGTATGTAGTATTAAGTGAATGATCTTTGTGGGGCTGCAGGAATGCATGAGTGCAATTCCTTTGTTTATGCAGCACCAGCAGTGCACATATCTGGGACTAAAACTGCAGGGCTAGGCGAGACAGAACCACAACCTGTCCAGACACATGCACCAGCAGCAGCCACCAGCTTCTCCAAAAACACAACAGAAAGTGTTCGAGCAAGCAGGGTGAATTTGGGCAATCAGAGAATGCCCCAAGAGGCACTTCAGTGTGTAATCTGCTTTCAGCTACATAACTGACAGGACACAGGAAACTTTTTACAAGTACATTTTTATTTAAAATAAAAATTAATTATGGTGCCTTTTTAAAATAGGGTACTGCACAATCTGTATATGCAACACAGTTTTTGGTACGGAACATACTTATTGAGCAATATCCTTAAATACTAAATATACATTAATGGCTTGTTTGAGAAACATGACAACATTAATTCTGATATTTTTTTCTCTTTAGTCATTTAACCACTGATACAGATTTCCTATAAACAATATTCGTTTTCATCTGTACATGTGGTACACAGTCAAGAAGGCAGATCTTAGAATATTTACATTCATGCATTGATTTAAACACACTATGTTGCAGTTTAAAATAATATATTTTTGTTTGTACAGGTGCAGGGAGTATTGTAAATACATATCTACCATAGGCCTGATTCTCCATTGCTTGGCAGCATCTATGGTCATGACCTGATTAGAGCAGGATGCCCACACTTTCGTCACATGCTGCGACCATATGGCATGCAAGACTGGACAATTAGGTCTCTGTATAGATACATATCAATATATTTATATCTTATACTTAGTAGAACTTTCCTCTTTCTTTCCATGTCTGTTTTTGCAGCATCTGTCCAAGGCAGAGATGATTTCCCAGGCACACCGCCGTGCTGGGTGCAGGACAGGAAGGGTGGCAGCTCCACCTTCCTGGTGCTCTGACGAACAAGGAAACTCAACACTTTTCAGCTCAGACCCTTAAAGGGCATTCCCTGCTAGTGGTGATCCTTGAGAAGAGATTTTGAGTGGCTGCTCTCCCTCAGACTGAGTGCAGCAGTTTGCTGAGTCTGTTTGGTGGTGGTCAGAGCAGAGCAGGTAACCTCGGTGTAGAAACTGGTCACCTTTGCATCTGCTGGGGATCCGGCTATTTTGTGATTGGAAATATGCAGGACCTCTCTACCTGTGATATTTTGGTGACTAAAAAAGAACTCAAAATGCTTGTAAAGCTCCATTTTGGATTGCCAGTTCCCCAGATTCAGGATCACTGCTTAGTGAAGCGCTTTATCCGTCAGGCCTATTCCTTTCCCTTTGTATTTAATTGTAGTACAAGGGAGCACAGAAGCCTCTCTTAATAAAAGCTTTGCAAGTAGTCCGTAGAGTGTTAAACACAACCTCAAACTATATCATCAAGCTTCAGGATTCACTCCTCAGTGACTTTCTAGCTTTTCTAGCCTTCCTTTTCTGAAGACTCACATCTGCTTCCAGTACACTTTTCTAAGCACCTTTCTGAAGATCACTTTAAATTTCGGTGCAGTGCCGTCAACTGTACTTAGACAGGAATCTGAAGGCAGAACTACCCCATGCAAGACTTCTGATCTCTCCCTGCTGTGCCACGGTGTGAGGGCTGAAAGCAAAGGCTCTGGGCAAGCAGGGGAACAACTCTCAGCCTGTCTGCTGCTGCTTTTCTGTGGCCAATGCATTATAAAAGCAACGAATGTCTCTTCCAAAACTATTATGGTGATTATGTGCCCAAATACATTTATCAGCATGTTGCATGTAACAATAGTGTATATCTGCCTATGCAAATAAGCTACATCTATATCTCTCAAAATGCTGCCACAGAACTGGTACGTACTTTTATCTTGATTATACAAATGGGTAAATTGAGGCACAGAGAGGCAAAATTACTTGCTAGTAAACAGCAGATCAGTGGCAGAATTGAAAACAGATCCTAGTCTGCATATGCTGCCTCTCGCAATACCCTGCCTCCCCGCTCTCCATGATGTTTTCAATGTTTATGTTCTCCTGAGGAGTCCTCAAGAGGCCTTGGGGAGTTTTCTTGAGGTCTTGCACCGGGGTCTTCTCTAATGAGGACATTTTACCACTTACATCATTGAAAACCAGACAGTGTTTGGTGACCATCTCCTTTGACTCTTTCTTGCAAAAACAGACACATTTTGATGGACATAATGAGGTACAAGTTCCTTTTGTGAATTTGACCATACAGAACATGCCTTTAAAGCTGAATTAGGAAACAAATAAAATCAACAACCTTTAGGAGAAAGTGCTAATCCTGAGCCTGTATCATGCTAAACTTATCTGCATTCATACTTTATACTCTCAGATAAACATGCAACCAATCTCAGACTACGCAACATTTCCACATTTAGGCTGAAACAAGTGGAGTAAAAAAAGAAAGGCAAACATAGGTAGCTACACCAAAATAAATGTTATAGCTTAAAAAATACTCTAGAAATATACTTGTAATATTGTTATTATTATTATAGTATTTAGGAGCTAAGTGCTTTAGGTAATCAACATTTGGAATACTAGAGTCAAAGTGTAAATTCTGTCATTTTAATCCCACTTTGGATCTGAGAACATATAACTGTGTCTTGTGCAAGCACACAACATGAACGTGGCTGGGAATGATCATACTCTTGGCCAAAGGGTTAATTATTCCCTTTAACTTTTGTAATTGCATTTACTTCCCAAGAAAGTCTAGGTTTAAAAAACAATTTTATGTAGTTAGACTTGTACATGGTGATGTCAGACTAAAAAGCTAAATGAATAACTCCATAAATTTCTCGAGAGCAGTATATAGCAGCATTTCATCATTGAAAAGATACTTATATTTACATACACCCTATTGTTCAATAGGTAATAGAAAACAACAGATGGGCCTGAGCTGAAACTGCTGATTTGAACATCCCAGAGCTTTTTTGGGGAAAGTCTGCAGAACACTGTCTTCCTCTACCATCAGGCCAAACTCTGGATCCCGGCAATAGACCAACCACAAGCAGGAATGCATTCAAAATCAAGGTCTGATTTCTGCAGTTCAGGCACATCCTTATATAAAACTGAAAGTATTGGTGTGCTGCAGTACCAAGGGACACAACAGCCAGGGCACAGCCACGTCCCAGAGACTGGGCTGGCACCTGGGAGTTACTCACACACACACAGAGACCAAGTGGTATTGAAGCTTTATGTCCAGACAAGAAGCCAGAGTGTAAATTTATCTTTGACTGCATCACTACTTTCAGCACAGAGGTAAATGGAGGCATACATGTGAAGGTGTGACGTGAAAAGTTTTCAGCAGGTGGGGAAAGACCAGCACCTCGGCTAGTCTCATCAACTGTATCCTAAGGGTTACTTACTGAGTCTAACCTGAGATCCTACATGAAATGAATTTGGGTAGATTCAGCCTTGCTTTAAACAGTCTGCAATCCACCTCACAGAAAGTACACTAAGCTGTTACGCTGAATTTGGCATGATTGGCAGTCTTGGCTCAGGAGAGGCAGAGACTGAGTTAACGTGGCACAACCAACTTAGCAGACTCTCAAAAGTGGTCCTCCAAGCCAGACCTGCAATGTCCTCAGTAGGTCAGTTCAGGAGACTCAACACCTTCAGGAAACAACACTAACCAGTGAATGAAGAGGACTTCAAAGGGCTGCTAGTCCTTTCAACACAATCCCGCCCAAATACTCACATCAAGATGTAAACAGTACCTTTTCTGCAGGAGTTTGCCTGGGGAATCAATGTGATGTAAACACAGAGAAATGTGTAGAATTTCACAAAGGAAGAACATTTTTAAAGATAAAAGCGTGATGCAAAGAAAGGAGGCTGATTATGAAGTAATAACGTTCAAAGCACCTCTTAACATCTCTAACATCTCTCTTTCAATAGCAATGATAATTGCTAAAATTTTACATTTTGATTTCTTTTGCCTGAAAAGTCTTCAGCCATGGAATTTGCATAGTCACCAGACTGCAGATAAATTTCCTGGGACAAGTCACAAGTTCATGCCAATTTTGCTTGATAGCTTAACAGAAACCTTTGTTCCCTTTTTAATAATGAAATAATAAGAAGGATGAGAATGAAGTATTAGCGTACAAAACTGCACAGGCTGGAGAAACACGTGGGTGACACCTCCTACCATTTAGAGGGAGGTGTCCTCCCATTTAGAGGGAGACACCTCCCTCTGACCCATTTATGATAAGCTGCCACCCCTCTGGCAGATCACCCTCTCCTCAAGAGATCCTACTTCAGTAGCTTTTTGTGGACACTCAATACAAACATAAAAGTAGGGGGAAGAGAGGAAGAAGTGGGACGCATCGCAACATCGCTTTCATGAGATGCAGCATGCAACGCTTATGCCTTTGTGAGGCCTTTTCTCCGGGCAGCCCAGGTGGGTAAGTTTATCCTCCCTTGGAGAAGCAGCAAGGCTGGAGAGCAGCCTGCTGTTCTCTTCTGGATCACTGATGCGTGCGCTGTTTCTGAAATGAAGTCCTTGGCCACACAGCTCCCTTCGTTGCCTTATTTCACCCACCTTGCATACTCCGTGTGTGTGCTTTGAAAGTTTACCACCTCCTGCGCCTTGGCGGGGTTTCAGGGATTATACGACTGCATTATTATCAACTGTTTTGTTGTTCTGGGAGGAGGTCATTGCATATTCGGACCGACTGGTTCCGTTCTCTTCTTTTCTCATTGGTTTCCTTGGGTGATCCCAGGTTTGGCGATGTAAAGGCAGAGTGGGGAGAAAAGGAAGAACAGAGATAAACACCTTCTTTGTAAATACAGATTGAAAGCAAGGACATATAAGGTACATCATAATGCTGAACTTTTCCTGTCTATTTTTCCCTTTCTGAACACAGGCCAAACTAGTAGTTAAATTATGTCAAGCATCATGATCCACCTGGAAGGTGAAAGGTCTAATCCTAAGGTCTTGTGATGTGCTGTTGGTGTCCCCATGCTAGTGTGTTAATAGATACAGGTGTACCTGTTGCATGAGAAGAAAGCTGCTGGAAGGAGTGTCCTCCACTACCACCATCATCTCTGGAACAACAAAGGCTGGGATGCTGGGCTGGGCTCTATCTCGTAGCAGTCCTGGCCTTTTTCCTCCTAGTGTCACATCATTCAAACTGGGATGATGACCAGTTGTGTCCACTGGGGACTCAGCTCACCATAAAAACCATAAACCCACTGTGTTTGCTCGATACGAGTAGACTCATCTGACCAGTGCAGATAATCTTCACAGCCAAAGGAGAAAAACAGGTACTTATAAAACGTGGTTCAGAACAACTTAAAGTGGATACCCAAAATAAGGCAGATACTTTGTGCCCAAGGCAGGCTATTTTGCTAGCCCAGACACAGATGTCCATGTTCTAGGTGTCTGAGTTCAGGACTGAAACATGGTGCCTGCTGTGACCTACCAGACCCCAGCACCAACCACCCATTTTGTTTTGTGGCCACGCATACCATTTGGCAACACAGTTGAGGACCAACGCTAATTGTGAGACAATTCAGGAAATGCCCAACAAGTGCAAAAAACTAACAAGCATCTGCACATCACAGAGCAAAATCATTTATTTAGGGTTCTATAGTTACTCTGAAAAGGAAGACCTGAGCTTAAGTCCCATAACAGACCACGGGACATCTTGTAAATGTTTCCCCACAACTTCCCTTCTCAAAAGGGGCTTGACCTGAATCTTTAAACGCAGTTTGAGGAAATGGCAAATGTTGTTCCAGTTTCCAAAAAGGGCAAGGGGGACCATGGAAACTACAGGCCTGCCAGTCTCACTTCACTGCCTCGTAAAGGTACGGAGAAGATTATTCAGGAAGGTATTGAAAAACACTTGAAAGACAAGACAGTCACTGGTCTCAGCCAGCATAGCTTCATGAGACGGAAGTTCTGCTTATCAAACTTGATTTCCTTTTATGACAAGGTAACCCAACTAGTTGATCAAGGGAAGCCATTTGATGTAATCTTTTTGGATTTCAGTAAAGCTTTTGATACCGTCTCTCACAGTGTCCTTCTGGACAAAATGTCCAGCACACAGCTGGATAAACACGCCATGTGGTGGGTGAGCAATTGGCTCACAGGTCAAGCACAGAGGGTAATAATGAATGGGGTGACATCAGACTGGAGACCTGTCACTAGGGGGGTTCCACAGGGATCCATCTTAGGCCCTGTGCTCTTCAGCAGCTTCATAAATGACTTGGATGCAGGACTGGAAGGGATACAGAGCAACTCTGCAGATGACACAAAACTTGGAGGAGCTGTTGACTCCCTCGAAGGCAGGGAGGCCCTGCAGAGAGACCTTGACAAATCAGAGGACTGGGCAATCACCAAACGCATGAGGTTCAACAAGGGAAACTGCCAGATTCTGCATGTGAGATGGGGCAACTCTGGATGTTTGTACAGACTGGGGAATGAGACACTGGAAGGCAGTGCCACAGAAAGGGACCTGGGGGTCTTGGTCGATGGCAAGTTGAATGTGAGTCAGCAGTGTCCTGGCAGCCAGGAGGGCCAACCCTGTCCTGGGGGGCATCAGGCACAGCATCACCAGCCGGGTGAGGGAGGGGATTGTCCTGCTCTGCTCTGCACTGGGGCGGCCTCACCTGGAATATTGTGGGCAGTTTGGGGCACTGCAATGTAAGAAAGATATTAAGCCCCGAAGGAGGGCAATGACAATGGTGAAGGGCCTTGAGGGGAAGCCGTGTGAGGAGGGCACTTGGTGTGTTCAGCCTGGAGAGGAGGAGACTGAGGGGAGACCTCACTGCAGTTACAACTTCCTTGTGAGGGGAAGGGCAGGGGCAGGCACTGATCTCTTCCCTGTGGTGACCAGTGACAGGACCCGAGGGAATGGCCTGAAGTTTTGTTGGGAGGTTTAGGTTGGATATTAGAAAGAGGTTCTTCACCCAGAGGGTGATTGGGCACTGGAACAGGCTCCCCAGGGAAATGGTCACAGCACCAAACCTGACGGAATTCAATAAGCATTTGGACAATGTTCTTGGGCACATGGTGTGACTCTTGGGGTTGGTCCTGTATAGGGCAGGAGTTGGACTTGATGACCCTTGTGGGTCCCTTCCAACTCAGCATATTCTGCAATTCTGTGATTCTGTTTTTGCACTTTCCATACAGATATTTCAGACATTAGTGCCTTGAGTTTCAGGTGTTTCTGAGGGCAAAAAGAGGACCAAATACATGTAATACAACAGTCAGTCTGTGCTACTGTTCTTGACAATGTTTAACAAAACAAACAACAATTAATAAAAAATGGTTAATGACATTTAACTTCAGCAAGTTATTAATTAAAGATTTATGGAGAATAATTACAGGAAGGTAAATTTGTTTGCTTGTATTCTCAAAAAAAAATACTTCTGATTATGTTATTTTATGCCTCTCTTTAGCTGTAAGAGTTAGAACTTGTTAATATTAGCCATGATTCCAGCTGTGAGAGAATGGAAATGGAAGGGAAGGGGAGACTAAGAGTTGTTGAGACTCAGGGCTTGATGAACTGTTTTTCAGTCCTTAACATGCAGTGCCTGTCTGCATCTAATAAAAGGTCCAGTGGCTCTGTCTTTTGGGACATTGTAAAGCACCCATCCACCTCGCCACATCCGTGACAAGAGGAATGAAGAATCTGATGGCAACACTTATTTTTTTTCTGGGCAGGAGAAATGGTGTGGCCATCTAAACTTCTCTGCTGCTTTCAAAGATTCTTTCCTTTTTCTTTTCCCCCAGTTCTCAACCTATCAATGATCAAAAAATGGAGACATTTTGGCCACTTGCTGTTTGTCTCCTGTTTACACCTTCTTTCTTTGGTCTCCTATGTGTGTCTGCACCTCTCCAGTTCCATTTTCTTTCTCTGTCTAGCCTTCCTCTTCTTCTTCATTTATATTAAAAAACATATTCCTCTTATCTACATTTTTCTGTTCTCTAGAAGTGATTTTAAGATGGACTGCTTCAGTTCTCCTGAAACTCTTTTTACTTTCCTTTCTGTTTGTTTTGGTTTTGTGTTTGTTTTTTTTTTTTTTCACCTTCAGCTGCTCTTCCCTGAGAGCTGCCATTTGCTTGTTCCCCTCACTAGGCTGGTGTCCCACCACAGACCTGGGTGGTTTGGAGACTCTCCTCTGATGGTGGGATCTCTCTGCAGATGCTGCTGGAGAGGTTGCCAGGGATATGACACACTGGCACCTGCATGCATTGGAAGGGTATTTTTTCAGAGCCTGCAAATAGGGGAACAGAGATTTTATCAAGGTCCTGCTTCTGTCTTATCAATTGCTCAGGGTTAGTGCTAACAAAACAGAGCATCTACTGTCTTGAGTCTCAATGACTCTAGTCAGATGCTAAAGTTCAGGCTTGGAGACTGCTGTGTTTAACTTCTTCACTCTGTTTCCAAATGCACATCAGGCATGGATTTGGGGTCCAGCTTAACCCAGTTATACCATTTAAATCATTGTCTTGGCATACTTGTATGCACTTGTGATTGTGATTTAGATACGCAAGGTCATTTTGGCCGGTTGAGATTTTTAAAGTGCCCTCTTGCATGAGGACATGGCTCTCTGTGTGCCACCAGTTCTATGTGCCCTAGCGCTTTTTTATTCCAAATCTCATTGACTGTTGAGGTCCAAACATGCAAGTTTCCCTCTTGCTCACCAAGGGGAACTCTTTTATTCTGTTTTCTGCCTGACAAGCTAGTCTATGTGTGATCTCCCAGTGGGTAATACTCCAAGCCACCTTTCAGATGATGAGCTATGGCCATGCATTTATGCATTTCCATTCCAGGGTTGCTCTTCATTTGTCAAAGGGATGTTTCAAATTAGTAAGGGAATGAGTAGGGAACTATTCATATCTGTGGCATACTCACTTGGTGGCAGGCGGAACAGGCTGTTTGCTAATAAGTGGTTTGCATTGTTTTACAATATGATTTGCTAAACATTGTGCTTGGATGTTTAGCAAACAAACTGGCGTGCTCTTCATGCCAAACATCTGTGAATGAAAGGGCCATGCAACTCTGTACAGCTTAGTACACTCCTGAAATGACGACTCAGAGTCCATAATGACCTCTCCACCACGCATACATTAACTTGCCTGAGTCCTAAAACCAAGAAAGCATCAAACATCCATTTAACAATCTATTGTCAAATATCAAGCTTAAATTTCAGGTGAGCTTCTGATCACATTATAAACCTTATTTATCAAAGAATTTCATACTGGCTTGTCATATTGGCTTGTACCAATCCTCTGCAGAGTCCTGTGTAAAGGTCAATGTAACGATGCACATTCAAACATAATTTGTATGTTCTGTGTTCAGAAAATTTTCTAGAGATAACATAGTTTTTGGCCCTTTATCATGTCTAGACACAAAACTTGGTCTATTTGACAAAACCTTCCTTGCCAGCTTTGGCTACTAGTGCAATTTGGAAGAGACCCAATGTCTGTAAGACAATTGTGTGGTAGAGTACTAGGAGAGGGCTTCACCTCGTGTCCTACTTGTACACACTTAAGAAAATGTCTATATGTGACTATTCAGACAAAATCAAGCAAAAGGAGATCAAACTATTTGTTTAATCAGGACTTTATTATGCCTCATTATAAGCTTACTGAAGCTTTGAGAAGAATAAGATCACTTAGAAATGGGAATAGAAGTTTTGTCCAGAACAGTAAACTGCAAGAGAATTTAAAACTCACAGTGCAATCCACATCTCATACACTTTCAGGTGCTTCATGCTTGAAAGGGATGAGAGTTAAGAATAAAACCTGATTTCATACGACAAACCTGAGTGTTGCAAATCTGTTTGCTATGGCCTATCTCCATAGCAATGTCTCTGTTGAGTGCCAGTGCATCATGGCCAGCATCTGGGAAGGCTGGGCCCTGGGGAAACCCAGGTCAAGGTAGGAGCGGGTGACCTTGGGCTGGTAGCAGAGAGATGACAGGATCTCAAATTCACCTCCTTCTGGGGTTCCCATACCTGACTCAGCACTGCCAGGAGACACCAGTCTCCCCTTGGGATTTGTTGCTCTGGATTATTCTCTGAGGAAACACAGATCTTCTTTCTTACAAAATGGGAATAGAGTGTCATTCTTCTTTTCAAATGTAGTTAGAAGAGGAAAGGCGGGTTTTTTTTTTTTACTGTGTGTTGTTGGAGGATGTGGTGGTTTGACCACAGAGGAGATGCTTAGTGCTCAGAAGACTAAAGTGAAACTTCACTCTTCCCTGAGCAGTGGTACAAAATCATAAATTGCAAAAGCCACCTGCAAAAATACATGTCTCTATATATATCTGAAAGATTGCATTGTACGGGTATCAGTATCAACTGACAGGCATTTTACCAATGGTGAAAGTTATAAGGCATCTCTGTACTGTCTTTGCACAACTGCACCTGTGCCAATGCACAAGGTACCCATGCCAAAAATCCTTTTGTGTTTTCAGCTCTTCTCAGGAAAGTGCTTTTAGTAGCATATAAAGAACTTGTCTCTCCTTTCACAGCTGTTTCACCTCGAGAAAACTCCTATCCTGAACAAAGCTGCTACCAAGCTCTCTAGGTTGCCCAACTTGTGCACGTTACAGCACAGGGCTGTGTAAAGATAAGCAGCCCGGGAGCTGTCCCACCAGCAAAAGTGGCTGAAGAGAGCAGGCAAAGCAGAGAGCTGAGATGTTTTGTTTATACATACAATGATTTCAAATCCCTTCTTCATAATGATGAATATTTCATGAGCTATCAACACATAAAAAATAATGACTTTCAACAAAATCGGGTCTCATACAATGCACCCATTTGCTTTCCTATCCTATTTGTCCCCAGTGCACAGCAGAAATATCCAAGCTATGTATATACCAGTAGAGATCAAACTGCAGTGGCATTTTCCTGGGTTACAAAAAGTTGTCCAAGACACAGGGTAAATATCTGTTAAGTATATTTTCACTCAGCTTCATCTCCTGGGCTAGGAGGCTAGCAGTACTTGTGGCAGCTATGTTTAGAGCTCTCGGCTAGACTTCACTGCTGGAAGCCCAGAGAAGATGATGTGTGGGCTATAGTCACACTTCAAAAAACGTCCTTATTTAGCAGATACAGGGTAGGAATGGAAGAATAAATTTTGCAATGTTATTCAGTTACTAGAGCATCAATCTGCATAATCCGAATGTTTATGAGAATATAAAGAACATGAATGGAGGCTGTTTACATCTCAGTACTGGGGGTGTTCATCAAACAGCCATTTGCTTCATGCTGGCCATCAGTCATCAGAGGCGAATCAGTTCCCACAATAGAAACTGGTGGGAGAAGTGAACTTGCTTTTAAGACTGGTTTGTGAACAGGACTCCTGCTAGAGGAGCTCAGAGCACTGACAACAGTTGCTTTCAGGGACACAGCCATCAAATTTGTGTGCAGCCGCCCACAACGAGCCTTGCTGGCCAGCCTGGTGCTATGGCTCAGACATATGGGGCTCATGTTGAAGAAGGACATTTCTCTGGTGAGAGTTTTCAGAGCCATGGGAAGAGTCACATTCCAACTTCTCTTTTTGACCATCTCAGAGGGACAAGAAAAAATTAGTCCGGATATATTTTATTTGACAATGTAAAGATAGAAATCAAAGAAGAAACACTAATGATGAAAATTCTCTGAAACCTCATTTTTCTCTATTAAATTAGTTAATGGCCATATGTGGGCCATTTATCTGTCCAGAAAAAAGGCAGCATACTATTCATTACTTGTACAAAGAGGTTACTGGCTCAACTACCTCCCATGTACAAAGTAAATGTTTTACAGTTACAATAAAATGCAGCTCCATCTGGACAACTCCTAGCAACACATTCACTACTGCTCAATGTTTGTCGTGGACCAATGTTCAATACTCTCAGTCTCCCAAGGGTTTTACATTCCCCATTTTTCCATCTCCTCTCTGGTAAGTTAGGTGGTCCAGCATCTAAAAGAAAAACTGTCTTGTCCCAGTGTTTATTACTTATTACCCCAATATGTTATGTTTTTTACTTAGTCTTCCAAACTAGAGAGTTTTATAGGTAATTTGGATGATATAACCTGTGGCATTTGGAAGGACTATGTATATTGGGTTATTTTCAGTTTTGGACATTTGATGGAGTATCCTTCCCCAAGCTGCATTGCCCCTTTTCTCCTTATGAAAATAAATAACAAGTTTTGTGAATCAGAAAAAGGCCATTCTTTCCCTAGAGACCTTTGAGTACATCAGTCTTAGCCAAACAAAACTAGTGGTGAGATGGTAAATAATATTTACAAGAGCAAGTAAGCATACAATTTTTAACATTTTTAGACATTTTCTGTCTGTCTCATGTGGAGAAGGGGAGATCTGTGCAAGTCCCCTGCCCATTGCTAGGACCATTATGCAAGGGGAAAGTCTCTTTTACAGCTCTGAAAGTCATGTTGCAGCAATAGGCTCTGATCTACCCCCAAGATATCATCTCCTAAGGAGAGATTCTTTCTTTCTGGCTGTTCACATGAGCAGTTTGAAGCCTGCAATTTACAGCTAATTTGGCTCTCCCTCACAGTCAGTTTTAGCTGACCAGTTCCTGGAGTATATTTAAGCAAGTGCTGCAGGTATGTGGGCTATTTCTGTTTTGGGACGGTTCACACTCAAATCCCCCTCTCTGTGCACAGATTGAAGATCTAGCCTTTGCTGAGTGCTTCTCTTGGGAAAAACAAATCCATATGTAACTGCTCTGCAGCCATTCATCAGCACTTAGAGGTTCCCTGAGCTGGAGCACTCAGGCTGTAAAGTGTGGCAGGCAGATCTCTTTCTGCAGAACTGCATCTATCCCAGCCTGCTACAGTCGCTCTGGGTTTATCTGAAGGGAGCATTTGGCCTGTTCAGATTGCAAGTAATTGCAGTAGATTGCTGAGCTGCACATGAAATTCAAGAAGTGGAGTTTAGTCTTCATTTATTTTCAGCAGTGCAAAGTCAGAGTAAATCCACAGACTTTGTTGGACTTGAGGAGGATTTGTTCTGATGTTACAGACAAAGATCTGTCCCTGGGAGACTAAGGTGATGCAATCCCATTTCCTACTAAGTCTTCAATTAAGCTAACTTCAGAATTATGCTCCTACATGAAACCAGTCTTAAGGAAGAGAAGCAGCTTTATTATTAGGATACCGGACAATTAACTGGCATAATTGATAAAAGGACTTTCAGTGACCCCTCCCATTACAACCCATTCTTTGCATTCCCTCTAGTGGTCTTTAAAAGGTTTTATTGACTGGAGGGTTATTACAGCTGACGTTATCTGTCAAGTGTTCTCAGTGTGGAATACACTGTCGATATGTTTTGATGACAAAAGGGGAAAAATGAATGAGACTAATGTAAAAAAATGAGCTCGTTGCCAACTTTCCAGCCTGGCAAAAAGCCACTACATGAAATAAAAAACCCCAGACAAACAAACAAAAAAAACCCCAACCAAACAAAAACCCCCCAACCAAAAACCAAAAGAAAATAAAAATGACATGAAATGTATGGAATGAAGGCACTGTACTCGGAGCAAAGGCAAAACATGTCTGGAGGATGGTCGCAGCCATGGCCATGCCATTTGGGCAGTGCCATTTGGAGGGTGAGTTGGGCACGCTCCTGCTCCTCAAAGGCCTGTCCTGCTACAGAGCAGTGTAGGCACCTAAGGTACACTCATGGAGCTCACTTCATGGTGCTGCCAAACAATCCAGAAACAGCCTGGGATTGGCAATATGTATGTCCCACCCCCATAAATGGGATTACATGTAACTCTATTGCATTAGGCACGATCCACCCTAAGAAGTCTATAATTTAAAGAGAGTAGCCAGCTCAAATTTCTGTCCTAACTTCTTATAGAAGACAATAAACAAGCTCGAAAAATCTAATCTAATGAAAGGAACGTGTGGATGGAACTGATCTCAGTGAACACCAGAAAAGGAAAAGGGCATTTAAAAGGAAGAAATGAGAAGAAACCATAGGTAAATTTAGGCTAGAGATGCAAAAAAAAATCATAAGTTCTTTTACTGTCAGAATACCAGTTTGAACTGGGATCGCTGGAGGTGGGAGCAGGGAGAGAGGAAAACCTACATAGCTTCCATCTTGTAGGGGAAAGTGAAGGAGGGAAAAGGTACAGGATACCACTACCACATCTGCAAACTGAATGGCTGTCGGTGCCCATGCTCTGGGTCAGGGTGGGCATCAGTGCTAGAAAAATGTGGGGTTGGAATAATAAAGGACTGAGAGAGGAGTTGAGCAAGGACTGCTCTTCGCTGCTGTCTTGCTGTCTCTGATGGACAGTATGTCTCTCACCAGCCAAGTGACTGTAGATAGTGCCATTTTAGGCAATGGACTTTTCCATCCCCAAAACAAAGTTGATGTTCTGTGCTATGTTGTGCCCAGAGTTTTTGCTGAATACAGTTAACTACATTGCCATTTAATCACTGGTAAAGACAGGCAACAACCTGAATTACAAGACTTGATCCATACGGAAGGAAAAGGCTACTGCTACTTCACAAAATTATTTAAATAGTATGATTAATTTCTGTGTGGATGAACAAAAATTCTCTGCAGATTTTCTGCTACATAAATGTCTTTAAGAGAAGAGTGTCTGCAACACAAATAAATGCAAGGAACTGAGAAGAAAATCAAAACTTGTAAAACGAACTGACCTTTGCAGCTATCTAAATCACTTTGCATTTGAGGCAATCTGTCTCTGCCTTCAACTAGAGTGAAACCACTGATTTCCAAGCAGCCGCTTCTGGCTTTCTCCACTCAGTGAAGAGTCTGCAGAACCAGACCCTGCCCTTTGCAGGATAAATGCAAACTCACTGTCCATGGACTGCACAGGGTGGTCCTAGCCTTCCCATGCTCCAGGTGTGCAATGGGGCAAGTCCATGCAGAGGCAGAGCAACCAGCAAATCCTGCACACCCTGATGTCTGCGCAAAGATTTGGTTCTGTGCTGCTCTGGCTTTAGACAATTTTAACTGGGGGCAATTCCTGAGGACAAATTTGAGTTCATCCAGTGTCCACACTGGCTTCTCAGTGCTCAGAGCAACTGAGGGGAAGAACCTACAGTTCCAGCTGCTTGGGACCACTAACATCTTTCATAAGGTTTCATGCTACTGCCTCAAAAAGCAGACATCAAAGGCAGCACTATTTCTCCACCTGGAACCTCTTTTCATGGCCTCTTTCAAAGGCCAGAATGAGGGATTACTATTTTCCCACTCCTACCTTGCACACACAGCTGGGATCAGACTCTTCACATACATCTTTAACCCTCTGTTAGTGCTTCACTCCATCACCTGGCATTAGGCTGGGGAATGGATGCTGTGATGCTTATCTCCACAAATGCTCTCTGACATATCTAATTAGCCAACAGCTCTCCAAGTTGGACAAACCAGGAGCATAGTTCTCCAGCTTAGCCATTCTGGAGGAGGTGGCCATGTGCCTGCTGATGGAGGGGACACTGAAGTGAGAGCAAGGCAAGTGTGTGGCAGAGCAGGACCACCCCAGCAGATGCCATCTTCTCCCACCCCCAGCTCTGCCCACACTGACCTACTGCGTGTGTCACCTTCACGGCAAGGCTCTCCCAAGCAGGGAGCTGTGTGCTGCTTAGCAACCCCTCAGTATGATAAACGTTTAGCAGTAAGTACAGGGGGTGCAGAGAAGGAAGGACAGAGGTAGCAGAAATCAGACCATGCAGCCACATAAGTGGTGGCAGCACAGCTGTAAGGGGCTCAAGGGTGGCTGCAACCAACTGATGTGCACTCCTGGACTGTCACAGATCTGCAGAGGGGCACCCTGTCTGCACCCTTTCCCTCAGGGCAATGTGGCTACAGGGCAGTAAATAGCACAGTAAGGGGGGTGCGTGTGAGATGTGACCTCCCTTCAGTGGGGACCCTCAAAACCAGCTCAAGTGGACAAGCACCTCTGAGCCTTCTTTTATTAACACCTGCTCTCTGTGAGGGCATGGTAAAGCTGAGATCTTGTTTGCACACCAACTTGTGACTATCTAGACAAGGGTGTGAAGCTAATGCACATAAATTACAGTGGAAAATAACACTGCTATGGTCGGAGCCTCATTACCTCTGACTGGGATCCCCTGTGCAGGAGGGAAGTGCTTCCAAGTGCAGCTCCTGCTGGTGAGCTCTGCCTTTCCCCAAGGTCTCTGCACACAGGAGTCCAGGTAAGAGCCAGACATCAAAATCAAAGCCAGTAGAAGCCAAAAATTAGAGCAGCCAAGGGTAGCACCAAGCCAAGGCTGCTGGCCAGAAGGATGTCACATACCCTCCCTAATACCATGGGTACAATTTCCTCTGAGTTATAAAAAGATTGACCCAAGAACCCCAGGATGTTGCTGTTGGGTTCTTGCAGTCTGTAAAAAAACACAGTCCTAAGCTCAAATCAAGGCAAAAACTTTCTTCAAATATCTCTGCACACTGTGCCAGGTATGGCTCAGCCACAGCTGTGACTTTTCACCGGCAGTGTCAGCCACAAGTGCCCTCATGTCAACTTGCAAAAGCTATGATTGGCTTAAAAAATATATGGATGTCTTAGAAAATTATTATTTCTTTGCCTTCAAGCAAAAAATGTAATAAAAACTTCATGGCAATTCTCCTATATGTTTTAAAGCTCTAGTATTCTCTTCTATCTACTAAGTGTGCTGGGCTAAATCAGGAATGCTCCAACCAATACAATTAGGCCAGCATGAGCATTATATTCTGTCACGAGCATGTAAAATCCACCCATGGCTATCAGAGTTTCACTGAGGCAGTAACTCTACAATACTTGCCTCTCTTGGTAGACTTACACCCATCTGATGTGGTACCCTCCTGTGCAGTAGAAAACAGAAAAAATGGCAAGATTGTTTCTGGTCACAGAGAAAAGTTAATTGATCACAAGATAGATGGTAATCAGATTTTGGTCGTCATCTTTATCAATACATCACAAATTAGGAGTGAACAAGTACAAAATGATCCATAAGAGAGTATTCTGTGAAACACTTGGACCACTTGTTCTATGCTAAAGACTAGAGCCTCCTGAAGGCTTCCAGTGTTCCTGGCTATGAGAAACGGTGGAACATTTTATCCATTTATGACCACAAACTTTGTCCCTAGCAAAATATGACTTTATACAACTTAGAAGAGGCAGAAATGCTGTCCTGTAACACTTACAAAAACATGTAGCACTTATAAAAATCCCAGCCTGACATCACTGGAGAGCAGATCCTTCTGCTTATCCTACCAACACATCCTGCAGAGTCAACAGCAGAGCAAACTGTCCTGCACAACAGTGCTCATGTGGCTTGGCTCAGCCATCTCTTCAAGTAAAAGACTATTTTAGCCACTTTATACATCAGCCCTGGATCTGTCAAAGGAACCTAACAAGTAGTAGCAATATTTTTGCTCTTGTACTTAAAAAATAAGGACAATCCTTCTTCATCTTGAAGCACCCAAAAAACATGGGGCAGTGCCAACTACCAGTACCCTGTCCAAAAACCCCAATGATGCCACCAAATCAGCAGAATAAACACAGCAGAGGTCTTGCATCTCTAGTGGGTTGGGTCAAGTCGTAAATCTGTTCAACAGCTTGTCTCATAAACACTACCCTGGAAATTCTTGCACAGCCAACATCTAGACTTCCAACACTTTTTGGGAGGACAACTGATCTTCCTTTTACCAGCACTCAGTTCTCATCAAGCAGGGCTACATTTAGTTTACAAAAGAGTAATACCTTTGAAAGAACACAAGAAAACCAACAAGAACTCTCCATCTGTGGAGATATTCAAAACAGATGTGAGCAACCTGCTCTAGCAGACTCTATTAGAGCAGAAGTTTGGATTAGATAATCTCAGTCATCTATTCCAACCTCAACCATTCTGTGATTCTGTGAACTCATTTCCTCATGGTTAATGGGATCTCCTGAAGATTGGTTGCTCACAGTATTTAAATTACCTTTAGTAGACCATCTGCAGCCTCATTCCAAGGATGGGAGTAAAGTCACTGTTGGTTGATGATTAGGTAGAGAGGCTAAGCAACACACGGGGATGTTGGGCTTTGGCTAGAAGTGACAGAAGACCTGGACAGTGTTCAGTAGATATTGATCCTCTTGTTATTAGGCATTAACATTCAGACAGTGGAATTCGGTTACATTGCGACTGTCTTTTCCTTGGTTTTCCAAAATCTTCAAGTCTTTCAACTGCCCTTAGTAACATTCCCAAGGTCTTCCAATGAAAACCCTATTCCCTTTTCAATGGCACTTCTTAGGGATTGATCCCTTTTGCAGAACTGAACTGGTCTGATATCAATGAATTGCATCAAAGAGACAGAGATCTGCCCCCACAGACCTTCTTTTTTCCTTTGAACATTCTCCACTCAAACAGTACTTTAAAACTCAGCTTTTCCATCAACTATCTCTGTCTCCTGAGTAATTACTGTCTTTATGGGCACCTGCTGAGAATTAAGGCACCATTTCAGTACAGACCCTTCTAATGTGTCAGGGAGAATAGAAGAGATTAACAATATCAATTCACCTTGACTTGTCTGTCATCAGTCATGACATGAGTATCTTCTTCAAAGCAATTAAGTATATTTAGGATGCTGTTCTGTCTTCTCTCCCCACGTTAAACAGCACTGTTTTGTTGATTTTGGACTAGATTATGCTTGGCCTCAGTGGCTCATAGGAGATGGCCATGTAGAGGACTACACGGTTCTTGCTCTTTGGGCCAGCAAGTGGTACAAAATGGGCTAGGGGAAAGGTGCAGGGCCATGGCCTGTTTAGTGGGACTTAAATCCCTGCACCACGGGCCACCTTCACCACAGCCTCCACTGCCACTTCTTGTCCTCCTCAGTGTTTTCCCCTCGCAAGCATCTGCCTCATTTTGTTAAACAAAGGCAAATTTCAGAACCTTGCTCCCGCTTTTAAAACTAGACCTTGCAGTATACAGGGACCATAAATCATACACTAATGCTAAACACCCTAAAAATACCTGAGCAATGAATTTTAGGACAGTTTAAATATGACCTGTCATTTTATTTCAGTACAATGTTTTCTTCCATTTAATTATTATTTGAAGGTGAACTCAGCTCCTATTTAAGGAAGTGCATATGTAAGCATTTATGGTACCTTTCTCTCAAGCTATGGGACACATACAAAACAGTGGCTTGACAAGCCAGAATAACGAATAAAAGGTGTGTCATGAAAAACTTGGCTATCGTGAGTCTGCTTTCCCTGCTGACTTAGCAAGAGGGCTCTTTGGCAGCAAACTCTGTGGTACATCTGAGAACAGATGTATCCATCCTACTTAAAATCCAGCAGAGCCAAGGAGCCACATCCCTAGGCACAATGAGCTGCTCATGGGTCATCTCAGACAGTATGGATGTTCTACAGATACTAAGTAAATGTTTTTCACATGTTGAAAAGCCATCTGAAACACCTCCTGACAGGTTGCATAGCTGGCACCATTACTTGTCACAGAGACCAGGATGCTCAGCTTTGCTTTCCCCTTTGAGTTTTGAGAGATGGCTCCAGTATCTTAATTTCATACAGGGAGTCAGGGATTTATTTTTCCCTTTTATGTAAATATCTTACTCCTCTCACAGACACTGACACACCAGTGAGCTGCAAAAATAGGATTACATACTGCAGGTCCCTCTCTACCCCATCTCAGCTGTTTCTTTACCAAACAACTCGTTAAACCTCTTTGCTGTGTTTACTTCCCACTTTCTTCCAGTTTTACTGTCTTACTATTATTCAGGTGCTCAGACATGTTAAAAAAAGCTTAAAAGACAGTCACCTCCAGAGCTGATTACAATGAATTGAGTTCCACTGATTGTTTTTGAATCTGTACTGATTTACACCAAAAGAAAATGAGCTTCTGGCATTCACTGTGCACTGGCCCAAGCCCACAAATCATGTAATACTGAAATGATCCAGCTTCCTCCAGCCTATGCTAGTTAGTGAATTGTCCTTGGACCTCTTGTTTTTACTTCTTGATGACAGTCTTCCACAGAAAGAATGGCAGGTTTTTACAGACAGACACATGACAGAAAAATTACTTGGAGGTATTCTAGATTCTGAACCAGGTATTCATCTTCTCCTGCTATGTTTTACAGAAATCACTGGTTGTGAGATCACTTTTTTATCCATGAAATGAGTGGAAAAGTCCCACTGTTTACACTGAGGCTGAGCCCCGGCGAGTTATTAAGCCTGTCCTAGAAATCTGCAAATGTCACAGATGGTGCTAAGTGACAATATCATGTATGATTGTCCTCTGGGGCTTGATCTATGCAGCAGCACACTCCTGTACCCGGTGTGCCGGTCAGGCAGTGTCCAATGCTGCAGACACTGGCAACACACAGGAAATTCGGAGATTGCTTGAAGTGCCTTTAAAGTATCATTCCATATGTATCTTCCCAAGAGTTTAACCTGTCTAGCATTTCTCTCAGCATTAAAGCTGATGGACACAATTTGCATGGACAAGAGAGGTCAAATCCATTCACTGGAATGGATTTCAGCATTTCTTATGAACATTTCATACTGGGAGAGCCTGAGTATTTTCAGGGGAGATGCAGGGATGGAGGTAGTAGCATGCTTGCTTGGTTCAGGTAGTTATTACATACAAAGAAGCACAAATCCACTAGGTTGTATTTCATTACAAAATGCCCTAGTGCCTAAAATTGGTGATATGCTGAAGTTTTAGTTTTCATGAGGGAAAACAAACTACCCCAGGAGAAACAGTTTATATATAGATTGAATAAAAATACAGTTGAGTTATGATACCTTGAGGAGAGTCACTCCATCTCTCCCTGCTACAGAAAAGCAGACAGAAGAGAGTTTGACTGGGTCTGGCCCTTTGATACCAGGAAATGAGATTTCAACTTAAGCACAATAGGATTTTTTCCTTTTCTTCCTACTTCAAATTTGATTCCTATGAAAGCGAGGGATTAATACAACAGATCCAAACTCTGTGCAAATAAATCTCTGCCTGCACTTTCCTACTAAAACATTTAACCCTTGTTACACCCTACAAGCAGGTGATTGCTGTTATTTCACTCTTCACCATCTCTTCAGTGGAGGTAGGAGACAGATTTGTCAGAGATGCTGCAATGAAGAGGTTACAGTTCCAGAAGATGTGCAGGAAGGAATGCCCAGAAGGAGGAGTGCAGAGGAGAGATGGTGGGATGGGGGAGTTGAGAAAAGACAGGGCATAAACGGTGATGGTGCTGGAGGCTGGGAACGCACTGGAGGGACTCTTGGCTTTACTATCACCCAGATTAATCCCCTTACTCTTTCTCTACCCACTTCTACCTCCCAGAAAAAAACAGAGTGAAGGATTTCACATGATAACTAAAGCCAGTTCAGCTCAACGGTATGTGCTAATACTCTGTGTCAAAGGCAGAGATGCTTCTCTTGTGAAGCATCTGATCTTATTTCCCAGCATTTATCAATAGATATCGTTTACAGCGGATCAAGAAACCTGAACTACTGGAGAATGCTGCCAGGCACTTCAGGGCATTCTCTTAGCAGAACTGTTTTAGGAAGGACTCATTGATGAAAAGAAATGCTCTAGTTACTCTGCAAAATTCTAATTAATAAGATTTTCTTTCATAGCTGTCCATCTCACATCTAAGCAGTTTTCAGCTTAGCATTTGTCAGCAATGTGAATGCCAACAATAAGAAGATCTAAAAGGAATTTTCACTTTTTTTCTGAGCCTAATGCCTATTCAAGCAGCTGACTTGTATGTTGATATTCATATTGTTGACAAATAATGGGTGTCTTCGTCAAGTATCAGTATTATTCTTCACTGACATGAAGCATGAGATTGTTATGTGAATTCCCCAAACCTTTGCTAAGCAGCTCTAAATTTGTCTCTTTAAGTGTTGTTTCTGTTCCTTCCATATACCAGTATCAGAGCAGATTTGGAAAGCAATTCCTTGCTAGGCACAAGTTGCCCTAGAGAGTTACTGCTCCCATATGTGTATTCTGTAGTCCTGACACAAATCATTCACAATTTGGCAGTAGGCAGACAAATACAAGTGAGCAGCAATGGTAGATCGGGAACTACAAGTAAGAGATTTTGTACTGTGCTACCAATTCAACTGGACTCCGATCTCAGTCCTCCAGAGATCATTTTTGAAAAGCGAAGTTGCTAGAGTGAAAGCTTTCCAGCTCCTTCAAAATAATAAATATTCATTTTAGGTGAACTAGAATAGCAAAGATACTTATGTAGATTTAATAAGAAATAGAATAGAGACTTCTGTCTTCTTGTTTGAGTTCTTTCTTTTTGAAGCTCTTTCAAATCCTGTATAAATTTTTCAAACAACCACAGAGCACGTCCAATGCTCCACCATTGTGATACCCCTTCTGAGGCTCA
Source organism: Sclerurus mexicanus (assembly GCA_013396755.1). Taxonomy (NCBI): domain Eukaryota; kingdom Metazoa; phylum Chordata; class Aves; order Passeriformes; family Furnariidae; genus Sclerurus; species Sclerurus mexicanus. The sequence continues at coordinate 1,009,150 of VWZF01001679.1, read as the reverse complement.
ACAGAAATCTTGCAATCACCTTGCATGCACATAAAATTTTTCATGAAAGGTGTTTTCATTTATTTTCCCTTTCC